>CAUYSK010070503.1:0-36640 GCA_963575035.1 Avahi laniger | reverse complement strand
TGTTGCCTGGGCTAGAGTGCCGTGGCATTAGCCTAGCTCACAGCAACCTCAAACTCCTGGGCTCAAGCGATTCTACTGCCTCAGCCTCCCGAGTAGCTGGGACTACAGGCATGCGCCACCATGCCCGGCTAATTTTTTCTATAAATATATTTTTAGTTGTCCAGATCATTTCTTTCTATTTTTTTAGTAGAGACGGGGTCTCACTCTTGCTCAGGCTGGCATTGTCTTATGTTTTGAACCACCCTTACATTGCACCACTTTTTCATGGTATATGATCCTTTTGATGTCCTGCTAGATTCAGTTTCCTAGTATTGTAGATTTTTTTTTTGCATCTATGTTATAAACCTTATGTCTATTTGCAGCCACTCTCCAGCGCTAGCATCACCACGTCTGCTCCACCTCAGATCATCAGGCATTAGATTCTCATGATCGCCATGAGATCCCTTGCAGACATCTGACCTCCGTAATTGTAAACTAAGAAATTTGTACTGTTTTAAGCCACCAAGTTTGTGGTAATTTGTTACAGCGGGGAACTGATATAGTCAGACATTAAGTTAAGTTGGTCACAGGTGGAACTATGTTTTTGATCAGGAAGATTAAAATCTGCTTGTGATCATTTCCCAGAGTGCTAACCCTCCAGGGTTTACTGAAGCCCGTGGAAGTCATCATCTAGGAGGTGTTAGGCAAATTCAAAGTACTTTTATCAAAATTAGTCATCATAATTATACTAGTAGGTGGAAATTAAGCCAGAATTTAAATCATTCTGCGCAGGATAAAGCTTTCACTTCCATGTATCTTCAAATTAAATATTATTTCTGAAAAAATAATTACTTTCTGAATTATTAATCCCTGATACTTAAGGACTCACTTTTTATCTTGGACTCTCCTGAAACCTTGTAATGATCTGGACCTGCCTAGCTTTGTGCTGGGGTTACCAACAAAATGCTAGATTCAATTGTTAGAGAAAGCCAGCCATCTGTTTGGCTGGAATGCTCATCTGTGAGCTGACAGCCACAGGGTACCTCGTTTCTAAAGTCCAAACAAGTATGAAGAAGGCTACTTTTGGCTAAAGGAGCTCTTTCCTAGAACATTTACTTAGGCCTCCATCTCTCCATGTGATTTACATGTCATTTCTCCCCCTATTGTAAGGATAAGATGAATATTTTGAGGTCTTATGATGTTGAGAGGGTTGGTACAACCTGTCATCTGTCAAGAAGATGGAGACCATCATCTGCTATAGTTGTTGACCTGCATCCAAATAACCATACAGTACCTGGGTACAGTGCACTCTGCTTCTTCTGTTTATCCTTGGCTGGTGCTTAGGGTAACAAAGTATGTAATTATTTTTCCTAGCAGCTTTCACTTGGAGATCTCAAAGGAAGGCCTGAAAATATTTTTATTCACTTTCACAAAACTCTAAAAAATTACTGAATCAGGAAGGTCATAAGCATGGGAATTTTTGTCTTCTTCATAGTGTAGTGCTTACACATGTGCACTCTGGAGCCAGACTGCCTGGGTTTGAATCCTGGCTCTGCCGCTGACTGGCTGTGTGACCTTGTGCAAGTTCCTTTACCTCTCTGTGTGCCTATTTCCTCAAGAGGACATAATGATACTCTCTGTCTCATAAGATTATTTGAAGATTAGATGAATTAATATGTGAAAAGCACCTAGAGTAGTTCCTAGCATATTTTTATAAAATAATGACTATATATTTACTTTTTAAATTTTTGTAACCTCCATATGATAAGTTAGGGACTATTTTTATTCCATTTTAGAAATGGAAATTATGGCATGAATAACTGTTCCCATGTCACATAGTTGGTAAGTAACAAAGCCAAGATGTGAACCTATGTCCAACTCCAGGGTGGAACTTTTACAATTACTCATGATAGGGGAGGCACAGAGTTTCTGAGAGTTAATTCTGATTGATGGATCAAAAAGGATTCTAAGGCTGTGGTTCATCAATGATGTCTGCAATGAGTGCCGGAGTTGGCAAGGGGAATGCTCAGCATATTCTGCTGCACAAAATAAAATGCCTTTACCTGGGTTTTTATGATTCTCATGTAGTCCCAGGCATGGCTGGGCAAATGGCATTGTTTGGAGACCAACACATGTATTTTAAGGGGAATTTTGAGAATGAGATTTTATGATGAGGAAATAGACCCAATCCTTCTAAATAAAATGAAACTACTGAATAAAAATAAAGACACAGTTTTCTTCAAAAAACCTCAGAGACCATTGGCTCCCCTGGAAACCCATAGACGGATGATGTGAACATGTCTTTTAAGGGGCAGAGTCTCATTTATTTCTCCCAGGAATTTCTGTTGAAAAAATGAAGTTTAAGACAATCCCAACATCTCTGGCATTAGGTTAATGGTTAAGAAAACACTCTGGAGTCCTGGGTTCTGGTGCTGCAGCTACTGGCTGCTGTGAAGGTCTTAGCAGGAGAATCCACTTGCTTCCACTCCATCTGAAAGCCTTTAGCTTGATCCTTCAGCCCCAGGTTCAGGCCTCTGACTCTGTCTCATCCTTCGGCAAAGCTGGGCTCCCTTCACTAATTTCTGAGTTAGTGGACCCGCCGCTGAGTAACCTGGCCTACTTAGCAAGCACACATTTCTCCCATCCTGACCCAGCTTCTGGAAGAGACCAATTTGGCCTGCTTTAATGTCTGTTTAATGCTTCCTAATTTGACACTCATCTTCTAAATATCTGTACTCAATTTAGGAGCCTTCTGAAATGTGCATTCTCTAAGTACCCATCAGTTATCATTATAATTTTGTGAGACTCTGGTGACAGAATTGGGTGCCCCATGCCCAGCTTCCATGTGCAGGAGCTCTGACTTGGGAGGACTGCTTCCTCTCTGGGGCGGCCCTGCAGTCTGCTGAAATCTATGTTGAAAATATCTGGGTAGATGCCTTTATCAGTAGAGGCAGTATAGGGTGATGATAAAGAGTATGAACTTCGGAGTTGGATAGCCTGGGTTTGAACCCTGGTTCTGCAAATGACCAGCTCTATAGTCTCAGACAATTTATTGAATTTTTTTTTTCAGAGTTGGGGTCTTGCTCTGTCACCCAGGTTGGAGTGTAGTGGCATGATCATAGCTCACTGCAGCCTTGAATTCCTGGGCTCAAACAATCCTCCCACCTCAGCCTCTTGAGTTGCTGGGATTACAGGCATGAGCCACCATGCCTGGCTTTATTTAATTTCTTTACATGTCAATGTCTTCATCTCTAAAGTGGGGATGGTGATAGTTCTATCTCATGGAACTCTAGGGGAGAATTAAAGGACAAAATACCAGAAAAGATTTAGCTCAGGGACTGGCCCATAGTAAGCAGGCAATTTGGATACTTGTTATTATAAATCAATGTTGGATTTTATCAGTATTCTAACCTTATGTTAAGTGGGTTTATATTAGGCTTATTCATTAATTTATTTAATGGTTACTGAGCAACTATTGTGTGCAACCTACTGGGTGATTGATAAGATAGACAAGATCCTCATTCTCAAGGAGTACATATTTTAGTGTAAAGACAGAAAATCAACACACAGATTAATAAAACAAAATCAGATTGTGCTAAGTGTTATAATGGAAATGAATACTGTAATATGATAGAGAGTAATTTGGGTCAGGTGGAGTTATTATGTAGTGGAGGGGGAAAGGGCAGTCAAGGCAGGGACATGGGGTGGGGTTGGGGGACACATTCCAGGCAGAACTACAGCAAGTACAAAGCTCTGAGATGGAAAGGAGCTTGACATTTTCTACCAATAGAAAGAAGACTCATGTATTGTCTTGGTCTTTTTTTTTTCTGTTGCTATAACAGAATTCCACATACTGGGGAATTTATAAAGAAAAGAAGTTTATTTAGCCCATATTTCTGGAGGCTGGGAAGACATTTATGGTACCAGCATTTGGTGGGGGCCTTCTTGCTGTGTCATAACATGGTGGGGGGCATCACAGGGCAAGAGGGCAAGAGTGTGCCAGCTCGGGTCTCTCTTCCTCTTCTTATGAAACCACTAGTAAGTAGTCCCATCATAGGACAACCCTGATGATCTCATATAATCCTAATTACCTCCCCAAAATCCCACCTCCAAATGCTACAAACATATGAATTTGGGCTTTAAGTTTCCAACACATGAAATTTGGGGATCACATTTAAACCATAGCATTGTACCCCTGGCCCCCAAAATTCATGTCTTTCTCACATGCACAATATACTCATTCCATTCCAATAGCCTCCAAGTCTTAACTCATTCTAGCCCCAACTCAAAGGTCCAAAGTCCAGAGTCTCATCTGAGTCAGATATTGGTGGAACTCAAGGCACATTCATCCTGTGGCAAATTCCCTTCAGGTATGAGCCTGTGAAATGAAAAGAAGTTATGTATCATACTTACAAAATACAATTGTGGGACAGGCATAGAATAAACATTCCCATTCCAAGAGGGGAAAAGAGACAAGAAAAAAGAGTGACTGATCCCAAGTAAATCTGAAACCCAACAGGGAAAATAACATCAAACCATAAAGGTTCAGAATGATCTTCCACCATGTGCCACTTCAAAGCCTCAGGCAGCCCCACCCCTATGGCTTTGCTGGGCTAAGCCCATGCAGCAGTTCTCACAGGTTGCAGTCTCATGCCTGCAGTTCTCCCAGGCTGGTGGTGTGGTACATGGGTGGCTCTACAGTTCTGGAGTTTTGGAGGTTGCTAAGCTTCAGCCCTAGTGAGGGCTCTCTGTTAGGTTCTACCTCTGACACTCAGTATAGGGGCTCTCTGCAGTGGCTCTGCCCTGTGACAAGTTTCTGCCTGAACCTCCAGGTAGTTTACAACATTCTTTAAAATCTAGGTGGAGGAGGCCATGCCTCCACAGCTTTTGCGTTTTGTATGCCAGAAAAATTAGCACCCTGCAGACACCACCAAGGCCTACAACTTTTGGAGTGGCAGGTTGAGCTGCACCCGGAAGCACGTAAGCCACAGCTGGGGCAGCTGAAGAGTCCTGTGTTGGAATGCAGGAAGCAGAAACTTGAGGGGGCCTGGGCCAGTGGCTCACCTCCTGAAACCATTCTGCCCTCCTAGAACTCTGGGCCTGTATTGGCAAAGGCAGCCTCAAAGATCTCTGAAATGCCTTTGGGATTTTCCCCCACGTTGTCCTGACGAATAGCCTCTGGCTTCATTCTGTTCATACTAACCTCCTTATCAGTTGGTCACTTGGTCACACCCTTGGTTTTCTGTGCTAAAAGTGCTCTTTAATTCTCTACCAGAGAATTCTCTACCAGACTGCAAATTTACCAAATCTTTCCAACTCTTCTCTCTTAATTATAAATTCTGTCTTTAAATCATCTGTTTCTTCTCTTATTTTACTGTAAGCAGTTAAAAGTAACCATGCAGCAGCCTAATGCTTTGCTGCTTAGGTATTTCTTCTACCAGATATCCTAGTTTAAATTCTGCCTTCCATAAAGCCCTTTGGCATGGATATAATTCAGCCAAGGTCTTTGCTATTTTATAACAAGGATGGACTTTGATCCAGTTTCCAATACCTTGTTCCTCAGTTCCATCTGAGTCCTCATCAGAATGACCTTTACTCTCCATATTTCTATAAGCATTCTGCTCATAATCAGTGAAGTAATCTCTAAGAAGTTTCAGACTTTTCTCTAGTCTTCTCTTCTTTTAAGCCATCACCAGAATTACCCTTAATGCTTCATTCATGGCAGTACAGGCTTTTTCTAGCCTACTCTTCCAAATTCTTCCAGCCTTTGCCCATTCCCCAGTTCAAAATCCAGTTCCACATTTTCTGATATTTGTTGTAGCAACAATCCCACATCTGGGACCAATTTTCTGTATTAATTTGTTTTCTGTTTCTATAACAGAATATCACAGACTGAGTAATTTATAAAGAAAGGAAGTCTGTTTGGCTCATGGTTCTGGGGGCTGGGAAGTCCAAGACAATGGTGCTAGCATCTGGTGGAGCCTTCTTGCTGCTTCACATCATGGTGGAGGGCATCACATGGTGAGACAGTAAGAGTGTACCAGCTCAGGTCTCTCTTTCTCTTCTTATAAAGCCACTAGTCCTGTCATGGGGCCACATCCTAATGATCTTATCTAGTCCTAATTACCTCCCAAATTACCATCTCCAAATGCCATCAATATATGTATTTGGGAATTACATTTCCAATACATGAAATTTAGGAGACACATTGAAACCATAGCATGTATTTAAAGCAATGATTCTCAAATTTTTTGTTTCTGAATCATTAGAGGACTGGTTAAAACACAGCTTGCTGGACCTCAAACCCAAAGTCTTTGATTCAGTAGGTCTGGGATGGGGACTGAGAATCTCTGTTTCTGAAAAGGTCCCAGGTAATATTGATTCTTCTGATCCTGGGACCACACTTTTAGAACCACTGGCTTGAGCACACCGAGCTGGTGAGTGGTAGATGGTGAGAATAAAGAGGCAGGCAAAGGCCAGGGCATGAAGATCACGGGATCTGTGAGAAAGCATTTGCTTATTATTCTAAGTACAAGTGGGAAGCCTTTGAAGAGTGTTGATCCGGGGCATGATATAATTTGGCATATGTTTTAAAAGGTTCACTGTGACTGCTACAGGGAGACTGGTTAGGAGGCTGCTGGATTTGTCCATGTGAGAGATTAGTGGCATGGACCAGAGGGATGGTGGTAGACTACATAGATTCAGCATGCATTTTGGAGGTAGACTTTCCAATGCTTGCTGATAGTTTTGGTATGACAAGAGGAAAAATATTAGTCAAGGATGACTTAACTGATATCACATATTCTATGGAAACTCTGTATCTACTAAGAGATAGTCATCTTAGATGATCTTGGAACTGGTCTGTTTTTTTTTTTTTTTTTGAGACACAAGGTCTTCCTCTGTCACCCAGGCTGAAGAATTCTTCTTCTATTGTGGATAAATGCAGTTACATATTATTTAATTTTCCAGATTGTATGTTAATTCTTTGTGTACTAAAATGTTAACTTTCCTTTGAAGGAAAGCTATGTATAGTTTATATATATTTCCTTGCCTTCCTAAGCAGTGTTCTAAGCAGAGTTTAATATTTTCTTGATGACACATGGCCTGACAGTGAACATCATTTATTGAAATAAGCTCTACAAATAATGTACTTCAAAAAATATATGGAGATGCTTTTGGATGGAGACTGAACACACATCAATCTGAGCTGTGATGTTTTTGGGTGGTCACCTCTGAGTCGAATGTGAAAGAGGGTGTAAATCAGTGATGTGGTTCTTAGCACATCTGGTTTTCAATAGCATCAATTATTGAACCACTGGCCTAAATAAGGAAGGAAGTGGAAGTGAAATAACATGTAAGTGGCACAACTTTACATGGCTAATCTTAATGATTCCTTATAAGAGTCTGTAAGGTTTGCATAACTCCACTTTACAGATGAGAAAATTATGTGTTCATTGGGGAGGTTAAGTAACTCAAGTATTCATAGAGCTAGTAAGTGGTGGAGCAGGATTCAAACTAAAGTCTCTCTGACTCCAAAGCCTAAACTCTTGCTACTCTACATAGCTACTTTTTTTCTTTCTTTTCAAAAACCTATTCTTTTCATTGCTGCTGGTATAGTTCTTTCACTTGCATACAGCAATCAGACTATAAAGCTTATTCTTGTTGCTCTCTTCTACAGTGGGTCACCTTCATATTAGCTTCAGTACATTCTTGCTCATTAGCTTTATAGGTCTGAGGAGGAAAGGGTTGATGCTACGTGGACATTTCAATAGAGTTGCAGATGTCTTTGTCGCCTTTAAGGAAAAGGTATTTATAGACATTAAATGACTGAGTGCTCTGGAGGTACACAAGAAGAAATGGCCAAATCTACCCCAAGGGTCAGAAAAGCTTCCTAGAATATAGGGGTCAGGGTGAGCTGTGTCTTGAACCCCCATTTGGTGTCAGACAGCTGTGGTGTGGCAGATTCTAAGGCAGAAGTCAAAGAGAGCAAGGTGAAAGATGCTTAGGGGTGTAGTGTACGACCACCCCAGATTTTCTGGAAACTGCAGGTTATTCAGTAAATAGAATGTAAGTGGAGTGGTGGATCAGAGGGTTGGGGGAACACAGGTGGCAAAAAAGAAAGATGTGGGATAAGCAGGGGCTTTTTACCATAAAGGGTCTTACATGACTTCACGGACTTGGGCTTTATTCTGAAGTCAATGGAGAGAACCTGCAAGGTTTTTTCCAAACCCTTTTATTGAGATATACTTTATATATCTTACAATTCACCTGTTGTAAGTGTATAATTCAATATTTTTAAAGTTAATTTAAATTTTTATATCATACATTCATCAAGACAACAGTTTTAGAAAATTTCCGTCATCCCCAAGAGATCTTTGATGTCCATTTGCAGTCAGTTCCCACAGTGCTGATTTTTTAAGGCGTTAGTTTAACATTTCATTCAAGAACCCTAGGAGTGAGGGGAGAAGAGACTGAAGGACTATGTAAGCCCAGAGGCTGGACTCTCTCTCCCTTCCTGCCTCCCTACCTTTTGTTTGTCAAAATTGTACGTATTGAACATTCAGTCTGTACTAGTATGTCTGAGGGGTCTCTTGTCTCAGGGTAAATGTCATTCATAGACAGTGCTATCATCCACAGTGAGTGCTGGGAGAGTTTAGTGTGTCGAAACACTTCAGCTTTTTGTTAGTCTGCAGGAAACCACATTCCTGAAAGTGGTTCCACATTAGAACAGAAAGATAATATTGACCTGGCAGTCATAAAAGAGGCAATTTTATCTTGTGCCATTTTAAATTTGACAAAGATTTTTATTGTTAGGTGTGCTTGTATTGTGTAGCTGTCTAATTTCTTTTTTTCTCTTTTTTTTGTATTTCCCTTTTAATTAATAGAATAATGAAAACACCTGCTTTATGTATTTGAGAGTTTGTCTTGATAAAAACCATTTAGTGTCCATAGAAAAAAATGACAACATTAGCATTAGTGTTTAAGAAAAGTAGTAAACCAAGGAGACTAATTGCTTAATTGCAACTTTAGAAAACAATCACAGATGTCTTTTACTATAGGATTCTGGCAGAAAAAAAAGTTCTCACCAAGTCCAGCCTCAATATAAACTTAATTCAGAACACGGAAAGTTGCTAATAAACAAGGCTACATAAGCCATGATGTCCAGCCCTAATACATTTTACAGAAAATCTTAATAAAACAAAAATAAAACATTTGGAACTAAATCCTGATTTATTCCTTTTTTCATTATCTAGTTTATAAAGACCTTGTTCATATTTGCTGTTGATTCTATACTACTATACTGTACTATATGCATATGATTCCATACTCCTATAGCATATTATAATACTATATATACTACTTCCAGGCATAGTAGTTAAAAGTATAGATTCTGGAGAGAGAGTGTGTCTGAGTTTGAATTCTCGGCTCTGCCACTCACTAGCTGGGTGACCTTGGGCAACTGATTTAGCCTGTTTGGATCTCAGTTTCTCCATTTGTAAAATAAGAATAATATATACTTCATAGGATTGTTTTGAGAATTTAATGTTAATATTTGTCAAAGCACTTATAAGTATCCGACATATCGTAAACACTATATTGTTTATATTTACATCTATCTATACATCTATTTGGCAAAGCATTCTCGGTATGCAAAAGCTTCTCAGTACGGAATAGCATCACACCTTGACTGTTCCCCCTACTAACTCCATGACTTTATTTTGTCCTTAGTTTTTAGAAGTTTAATTATGACGTGTCTTAGTGTGGATTTCTTTGGGTTTATCCTATTTGGGATTCTCTTTAGCTTCTTGAATCTATAGGTTTGTCTTTTAGCAAATGTGGGAAGTTTTTTAGTTATTATTTTTATGAATGTATTTTCATCGCCACTCTTTTTCTCTTCTTTTTCTAAGACTGATGATACGACTGTTAGGACTTTTGTTTCTGTCACACAGGTGTCTGTTTAGTGTCCTGTCTTCAAGTGCACTTATTCTTTTCCTGTCTTACTCATTTGGCTGTTGAGCTCTTCCAGTGAATTTTTTTATTGCTGTTTTAAATTCCATAATTTCCATTTGGTTCTTCTTTAAATCTGGCACCACGGGGTAGAGGATGGGAAGATACCAAGGCTGCAGAACAGAAGCTGTTTTCTCGGCTCAGGCTGCCCAGTGCTCGTGGGGCTCCCGCTCGATTCCTGCTTGTGCTGCCTGTGAAGGGGGAAAGTGCCTCCCTGTGTCTGCCTGGTACCACCAAGTTGGGGGGTGGGAGACAGCAGGCCCACCATGGGTGGGGCAGACAGTGCTTCCTCTGGCTGCCTGGTGCTGGTCGGGCTCCTGCTCAGTCTTCCCTGGTGCCACCTGCCAGGGAAGAAACACCCACTCGGGACAGCTGCGTCTGGGTGGGTGGTCAGGAGATACCGGGATGCTCTGCTACTCCTTAAGTCTTGAGGCCCCTAGACAGTCTGCCTTCCTCTTTTGTCTTTCAGAGTCCCCTTGTGATTGTTTGTTGTATTATTTCCGGAGTTTTGGTTTCCTTAGCAGGGAGGAGTAGGAAGAGGAGTTTATGCCATCTTGTCTGAAACTAGTCAGTCCTATTACTTTTCCCCAAATATCCTGGAACTGAGCCCTCAGGATTGCAGCCGAACTCCCGCACGCGACAATAGCAATAAGAATTACTATAAAACCTTACATTTTTGTAGCACTTTCTTGGCATTATCATTTCATTTGGTCCTAAAAACAGGTCTGTGAGGTAGTCAAGGCTAATATTGTGTACAGCATCCGCCCACATCACAGAGGAGGACACCAGGACCCAGGAAGGCGAGGGGACATGGCCCACAGGAGAGGGCAGCGGTGCTGAGGCTGGAAGCTAAGATTTTGATTCTAATCTGGTCCTGGCCTAGTAGTGTCACCTGGGGTGTCCCCTCTTCATCTCCATAGTTCTGTAGTATTGAAGTCTTTTGAAGTGGAGGATCTGAGGGTGAATTAGTCAGCTAGGGCTGCCATAAACAAAGTACCACAGGCTGGGTGGCTTATACAATGGTAATTTATTTTCTCACAGTTCCAGAGTCTGGAAGTCCAAGGTCAAGGTGCCAGCAGGGTTGGTTTCCTCTGAGGCCTCTCTCCTTGGCTTGCAGACAGTCGCCCTCTGGCCACCTCTTCGCGGTCGTCCCACTGTGCATGCGCACCCCTGGTGCACACCCCTGCCATCTTCCTCTTCTTACAAGGTCACCAGTAATATTGGATTACAGCCCCACCTTACCGATCTCATTTTAACTTAATATCATATTTAAAGACCTTATCTTTGTATGTGGTTATATTCAGAGGTGCAGGGGGTTAGGACTACAAAATATGAATGTTGGGGGGATATTATTCAGTCCGTAATGGAGAGGTAGTGTCATGTGCACTTTGACAAACCCCAAGCTGCAGACACCACCCAGTCATCAGCGAAGGACGGCTCTGCCGCAGGAACTGTCAGAAGATGAACATCAGTTTAAACAACTTTGTTACTTCTTCATTTCCCCTGTTTGCTATGAAAGAATTCAGTCTGACTTCACTTTTGTCTTGCTTTTCATCTGTTCTTCCTCTGCCCACCTCCTTTGCCCATCTAGGGAGTCAGAAGCTGAGTGCATGGCCCAGAATCTGCTATTAATATTAACTAGCTCTGTGACTTTTACTTTGGAACTTCACTTCTGTGGGCCTGAGTTTCTTTAGCTTTAGGAAGGACGAGGACTGAACTCCATGTCCTATACTTTCCTTCCAAATGGAAACAATTCCATGATTTCATTGACATCTTCATGCCAAATTTGCTGTTTTTCTCCTTATGTTTTGGCTTGATACCATTGTTTAACTTTGTATACTATTTTTAAATTGAAATGATTTCTGTGAAAAAGATATGGATAAAAGTTGACAGGTGCATCTTGAGTCTCTAATACAGCCCTCAGATGAGGGTATAGTGATAAACTGTTCATACTGATGATAATGAATATTTATTGAGCAATTACTATATGCCAGTTATAGCTCCTTCTGTAGTGGCTGATTGCAATGGGTCTGGCTTGGGGAACACAAAGGTACAAAGGAAGGGCAGCTCTGCAAGGGCAGAGACTAAATGCCTTTGTTAATGAATCAATAGAAAACGGATGAGTAGCTGGAGTCGGGCCAAGGCAGGGGCCAAGTTCATTGGTCTGGTTGAGGCAGCAGGATTGCCAAGTGGAGCCAAAGACTGGGTTCTCAGGGTATGTGTCAACCAGGCAGAGTCTGGTGGGTGCGGGATATGCATGACATTTGGTGTGGAGCAATGAGCAAGGGCTATTAATTAGATGGGAAAATGAGCTATGTTTTGGGACATCCACTGGGACTCATCCATTCATTCATGCACTCATCCATTTATTTCTTCATTTACTCATTTATGAAATATTTATTTTATGCCTACTATATACTAGGCAAGAACTAGAGAGCTAAAGAAGGGTTGGCAACTGCAGAGGTGAATGTAAATGCAGAGACATCCCGACACAAAGGATGAATAGGCCTGAATGAATAGAATGTGCATAGCGAGAGGCCCAACAATTCTCATGGCACCTTGTCTCTAACAGGAAAATCCATCACTTAATCCACGGTGGAATGCCCCAGCATCTGAGGCAAAGCTCTGCAGCTACGTGGCTGTGTGGTACAGGGTTCAGGGGAGGAAGTGGGTAAAAGTTCTGTATCCAGCTGACATTGCAGCTGGAAATTAAGATTGGCAGCATATAATTATTGAACGTGGCAAGCTGCCAGGTTCTCAGTGCTCACACTCTGTCCCTGCCTCACCAGCTTGAAGTTTCTTGATGACCAGCAATTGTCAAGACCACTGTTTTATTGCTCCATTCCAAAACAATTTTGCAATGATTCACTAGTAATGTGGGGTCACTTATAAAATTGGCTTCAAATCATCAAAACCGATTATACAGTCATGTGAAACACTGTGGCGCATTACTCTGAATGTTTCATCTAATGCGCCTAAACTTCACACAGCAAAACTGTGCACCAAAACAAAAGCTGTAAAAAAAATCCACAGAAACAGCAAAAAGGAAACACTGAAGCAAACACAAATTGAGTCTTTGAAAACATACAATATGCTCCCTTTGGATAATGCATCCAATATCCCTTGAGCTTGGAGGGTACAAATGCATGCCCATATAATTACTCTTTAACTGAGTAATTACATGCTTATTCATGCCCTGTGGATTGATTAGCAATTATACTTGGAATTGCTCGGGAAAAAATGAGACCTGCTAAAGTGGCTGCTGTCAAGTCCTAACTGAACATGGTTAAAATGATGGTTTGCAAAATGACTCTGGTGGTCCTATGGTAATGGTTGTTTGCAGAGTTTGAAGTTTGTGATAAACAATTTCAGAAAGACAGAGAAAAAGTGTGCTGGCTACACTTTGGGAAATTTCCTCCAAGAACTCTATGAAGGGCCTTTGTCTTCCTTTTCCTCAGGATAAAGTCGGATTGACACTTCTCAGAAAGAAAGTGGGATTGTCGTTGGTGCTATATGTAGGACTGGGCTTGGACCAACCTGTGTAATTGGGCTGCGGCCTTTGGAGTCAGATACAGAACCTTTTAAATATCATCAAGATAAATCACCAATTGCATTTCTCAGTAATTGTCAGTTATACTTTAACAGTGCTCTGCTCCCTGCTAAGAGTGGTTATTTAATAATACTTGGGTGTAAACTATCAACACAGTTTACATTACCATGGACGAGGGAATGCTTTGCAAAGCATTGGTGATAGATCGTAGTGGTGGCTGGGTCCCTCACTTACCAGTATCTGATTTTTGAGTTTGAATGTCAGTCAGGGTTAGGCAGGAAGCACACTCTAACTCAGAGGGTTCGAGGGATTTTGATGAAGAGATTGCTCACCAACATGGGGGCAGGTGAAGCAGTCACAAGGGTTCTTGGGCACCCAGAGACTAGTTATGATCCAATGTTGTTATCATCCTTAATCCTAGAGGTGCAAGGGGAGGGGGCAGCAGTACAGGAAACCAGTGAGAGGAGGAGCTCTGGGAGAGGGGTCGGCTGACAGGGGTTGTCATCATGGGTGGAAGGTCCTTGTCATAAAACAGACCTCAGAGGAAGAAGGGAGAAGAGAAAATGCCTCAACTTCTCTCCTTCTACCTTTGATCTCTTGCTGTTTTAGTGCTTCCCATGGCCTCATCCAAGCAGAAGTCTGCCCGTAGGGGAGCTCTGGCAGTGCATCTTCAGGAGGAAGGCTCAGGTCCTAGAACAGGGCAGAGAAGGTGGCAGGCAGCATCGGTGTGGGCCCTGATAATGAGGGCCACCGTCTATCGAAGTCTTGCTGCACAGCAAGCACTGTGCTAAGTGCTTCATAGACACAATCCTCAGGCGACTTGCCCACCTCTGAGACTTTGCCCCTGTTTCATTGAGCCTCAGCATGATTCGATAGCTCACTCAAGGGCACACAGCTAGCAAGCCGCAGAGCTGGTATTTGAAGCCTTACTTTCGGTTCCCAAGACTGTGTGTGTATCCCTCAGTTGTGCTGTAACTGCTATATGCCTCAATTTTCAAGTTGTAAAATAAGGGTGCTATACCTACTCAGAAGGCCATCATAAGGGAGGCCCGGTGTTGAGCACAGTTCCAGGAGATGCTCTACGGTAACACAGCCCCTCTGATTCCCCGTTCTGTCATCTTTCTCTTTTCCAGATCGAAATGGAAAAAACAAAACCAAAAACAAACAATGGTGGTATGCAGCCCCAAATGGCTAGAATGTTTTCCTCCCTGGTAGAGATGGGATACTTTAAACTGTCTTTCCCCCTTGTTCCTCTAATCAAGGCATCAGTTCAGATCAAGTGACTTGTCGAGGGAAGTGACTAAATAGAAATTTAATGCAGGATGCAAAGGTACTTAATAAGTGTCAGTGAAAATAGGTAGTTTTACATATTGTTTGCTCAATAGTTGCAATTTTCATTTTGTAGGAAAGGTGAAACTATAATAAATGCTTAACCCAAGAAAGGAGATTTGTATCTAGAACAATTGAATAAATTAATACTCAAGGAAGAAGGCCACCATGCTTTTTGGTTTTCCTACATCTTAGAAACACCTGTTGTTTAAACTTTGGGAAGCAGTTTCATAGGTGTGTTGTTCCTTTTCCTTCCTTCCCCCAAGACTTTTCAGTTGATAGTTTTCACTGTTTGAGGAGTTACAGTGTTAGAGTTTAGTGCATATTGGGGGTCCCCATGAAGATATTATTCTAGTTTCATATTAAAACAACTCTGCACTTGAGCCCAGGAGTTCGAGGTTGTAGTGAGCTATGATCATGCCACTGCATTCTGGCCTAGGCAGCAGAGCAAGACCCTGTCTGAAACAAACAAACAAACAAACCCCCTGCATTTATATTGGCTTCTTATATGCTAACTGTCCACTGACTCAATTGATATATAAGCTTGTTTATTTTGGTGGGATATTTCTCTACCACTTCAGCTCTCTAGGTACTTTTTTCTGAACATCTAACACAGATAAAGTCATGTTACATGATTTAGTATTTGCTATCTCTGTAGGTGCTAACAGATTTTCATGCCTTAACTTCCAGCCTCCCAACCATTTTGTAAACTCTTCTAGGTCAAGGTCAGTGGTTATAGAATTCTTTCATAACTCTCTGTGGCCTAATTCAATGCTAGACCGAGTTGATAGGTAGTTGCTGATTGATGTTTACTGCATTCTGCGTTTATTTCTGTCTCTTGCAAGGAAACCAATTCAAATTAACTTGTAGTTATTCCTCCCACTGCCCCTGACTTTTAATCCTTATCAGAAAATCTCTTTTGGTTCTCTTTTCAGATGTAAGGTATTGCTCTCTTCTATTCTTCCTCTGACCCTCTCCTGGCTAGTTCCCTGCCTTTCTAGCCTGTTAGGGGTAGCAGTTGAAGCAGAAGTGAGTCCCTTCTCTTTGAGTGGAAAATGTGTCAATTTTCTTTTGACACTTACTCTAGGTTTTACAGGGATCTCTAGCTGTAGATTTTGTCTCTGAGGCTGGAAATTTGAACTCTCTAGTTTAAGGATCATCTCAGGGACCTGAGGCAGGATTTGTTTTTGCAAATTACCGCTTTCTTCTATTCACATATTCGTTAACTCCTTTTATTGATAAGCACATATAAAGAATGAAAATGGTTTCTGGATATATTTTTATTAGTTTTGGTTCTTGCCTGAGTTTGAGTGAAATGATGTATATTTAAGTATTTGTGTAGGTATGTTCATGTACACGTGCATGTTATGCAATACGTATGTATGTATGTGTAGGCAAGCATCTGTATGGGGGAAGGGAAGAATTCCAGCAAATCCCAGCATGCACCAGTATGGAGCTATAGATCAGCAACTGAGTGGGCTAACTTCTCACTCTCGTTGACCAGTCTCCCTGTCTGTGTCCCGTTTTGCCCCAGTTTTGTTATCTGTCAAATGGGATTATTTGCTGTTTTCCTTAGAAGAATGGAGTGGGAATAAATAAGAGTGTGTGTCCCATACACCAGTGGGCCCCAACCTTTTTGACACCAGGGACCGGTTTCATGGAAGACAGTTTTTCCACGGACTAGGGGTAGGGGGATGATTTTGGGATGATTCAAGCACATTACATTTATTGTGCAGTCAGACCGCTCTGCTGATGATAATCTGTGTTTGCAGCTGCTCCCCAGCGCTAGCATCACCGCCTCAGCTCCACCTCAGACCGTTAGGCATTAGATTCTCATATGGAACGCACAATCTAGATCTGCTGCCGGCGCGGTTTACAGCAGGGTTCCAGCGCTTATGAGAATCTAATGCCACTGCTGATCTGACAGGAAGAAGAGCTTATGCAGTGATGCGAACTGTAAGTACAGATGAGATGAAGCTTCGCTCACTTGCCCACTGCTCACTTCTTGCTGTGCAGCCCGGTTCCTAACAGGCCTGTGGGTTGGGGACTGCAACCATATACTCCGAGACTATATATAAAATAAATAGAAAATATACATTTTGACCCACTTCATTACTTTTAAAGGGAAATTTCAATATTAAACTTTATATATTTTACCATGTATATTCAGAGTAACTTTGTCCATATACTCTGAGCTTAATTATAGATATTATGTATGTTTGTAGGTGTGTATACTATATAAAATACATATTAAATAGCACGTGTATGTGTATGTATATGTATAGGCTATAGATAAAAGTGATTTAATAGTAGTGAAGAGTTTTGGATACATTTCATTTTCTACTGGAAGGTTTTTTTTTTTTTATCCATATGCTGACATTGTAAACTCAGTGAGATTAATTGTAGCTCATTTATCTTTAAACTGAATTAATTCATTGCTTCTCCAGGCAAAGCAGTTCATGCTTATCAAACAGAAGTGACACACCCTTTACTATTTCTTAAGAGAGTGGCAGACAGAAAGTGTCAGTTTGTTAGACCAAACTGAGAAAGGGAAGATGAAGTCGAACACACAGATCTTGTTGCTGGGAAATGCGTGAACAGGGAGGCACTCTGCGGAGTAGAAACTGCTTGACTGACAGGGATCCTGGAGAGAAACAGAAAGAAACAATCCAGAATTTGCAGCATTTTGACTGATGCACCTGATAAGATTTTGGAAAATTGTATAGTTACTCCCGTATTTTAATTAGACATGTAGATTTTATTTTATTTACTTTTTATTTTGAAATAATTGCAAAGTCATGGAGGATTGTAAGATTAGTACAAAGAATCCCCATATACGCTTCACCCAGATTTGTTAATTGTTAATACTTGCCAGTTTTGCTTTCTATCTATCATCTATCTATCTATCTATCTATCTATCTATCTATCTATCTATCATGTTTCCCTCAACCATTTTAGATAAGAGGCAAATACTTTTTTATTCTTAAATATTTCACTGTGCATTTCCCAAGATCATTTTCTAATGTGATCACAGTACAGTGATGAAAATCAGGAAGTTTGACATTGGTAAAACACTATTGTCCACTTTGAAGTTTGTATTAAAATTTCACCACTTGTCCTTGTACATAGCATTTCCCTCCCAATCTAGGATAACCTCTTGTTTTGGAAGAATGCCAAACAATTCTTTTACATTTTTTTGCTTTCATGACCTTGATATTTTGAAGAATCAAGACTAGTTATTTTCTAGACTATCCCTCAACTTGGGTTTGTCAGAAATTTCCTCATGATTAGATACAGGCTGAGCATCCTCAGCAGAGACATCACAGAAGTGATGTTGTGTCCTTCTCGGCATAACACATCAAGGGGACCGAGATGTCAGCTGTCCCATGGGTGGGGAACCTGCAGCCTCAAGGCCACATGTGGCCCTCTAGATCCCGAGTGTGGCTCCTGGACCAAATTCAAACTTCACAGGACAAATCCTTTTAATAAAGGGATTTGTTCTGTAAAATTCGGATTCAGTCAAAGGGCCACACTCAAGGATCCAGAAGGCCTCAGGTTCCCCACCCCTTTATGTTTACTTTGATCATTGCGTTAAAATAGTGTCCTGCAGATTTCTCCACTGTAAAGTTGCTATTTTAATTTTGGAAAGTTAAAAATTATGCTGTTTCTGGTGTATTGTACATATTGATAATTTCAAATGGAATTTTTACATCACTCTTTAAAGTGTATGCAACAGAATATTTGATTTGATTTGACACCTGTTATCATCCTGAAAAAAATAATAGGGACAAGTTCTTCTTTATACAGTTGAAAACTCTGTTTTCATTCTTGTCTCCATTTGAAAATCTCTATTGATCACTCTATCATGATATCCTGAAAGAATATGAATATTAATTGAACTGCATTTATTTTCAATTTCCTGTGACCAAAAGTATTTAAGTCTCAACTTTTTTCCCTTTGGATTGGAATATCTTTATAATTATTGTAGTATAAGATTGATCAAAATTATGCAAATCAAATATAATTTTTTATAAATAATTGTTACATATACATCATAAACTTAGTAATGCATCTTTTAATGAAATACCTGGAGGGGGTGGTTATAGTGCCTTGATTAAACTAGACTTTGAGGACTCCTATTTTGTCTTCTTTTTGTTTGTCACTCTTGAGACTTTTTTTTTTTTTTTGAGACAGAGTCTCACTGTGTTGCCCAGGCTAGAGTGCCGTGGCATTATCCTAGCTCACAGCAACCTTAAACTCCTGGGCTCAAGCAATCCTTCTGCCTCAGCCTCCTGAGTAGCTGGGACTACAGGCATGCGCCACCATGCCCAGCTAATTTTTTTTTCTGTATATTTTTAGTTGTCCAATTAATTTCTTTCTATTTTAAGTAGAAACAGGGTCTTGCTCTTGGGCTGGTTTTGAACTCCTGAGCTCAAACAATCTGCCTGCCTCGGCCTCCCAGAGTCCTAGGATTACAGGTGTGAGCCACCGCGCCCAGCCACTCCTGAGACTTTTGTATGGGGGAAAGCGGTAGTAGGAAGGAGAATTGGCTGGAAGCTTCGGCTGCAGAAAGATTAGCTCTGGTAAGAACTATATAAAGATGTCCAGGATCTGGAACTTGATTCCTGGCAATTATCTGTGCTGCATACAATTCAGAATATTCTCCTGGAGCTCCAGGGCATGAAGGGACCCAGGTGAGTACTTCTTTGCTGGTTAACCTAATCCAGAGATTTCTCTAGAATTCCAAAATTCCGTGGAGAGTCATCTGATATGCCCAAACGATTCCAAGGTCATAGTCCATAGTTTTATGAATTGTGTCTGGGTGCACTATGATATATAGTAAATTATTTTGCAGATTCCCTGAAACTGCAGCAAGATCATTAAACCAGAACATTTATTGAATGAGTACTATTTGCCAGGACCTGTGGTAGGCACTTTTAGATGTGCTTGATATTTGAAGATTGGAAGTTACAAGGTAGATAAATCAAGGCTGGATGTTCAGATTGTAAAAGTCAACTTTGCAAAAGGATTAGTCATAGGGTTTCTGTAAATAATGAGTACTCTCAACTGCATATTTGAATTGCTCAATTTAAAAAAAAAATCACTTTGCAGACAGTTCCTTAGGAATATCTTGACCATGTAATGTCAGATCCACCTCTGTGCCTGAAGCGAATGTTTACAAAAGCAGAAACATGTCTAAATATAATTGTAATTTTAAAAGGAGTCCATTATAGGTGTTGGTTGGAGGTTCATTAGGGTACATTGATGAGGCCTGGAAAAATGCATGTGCCCAAATGGAGAAACTAAGGTCAAGCCTTTCTGCCTGTGGCTTGGCTCTGGCATGAATGCAAAGTAATCTGCCCTGTAGATGTTTGGGCAAAAACCATGTTTTGTTTTTAAATAATTTTTAAACCAGAAAGGCATTTCATTTAATCATTGCAGCACATACGTTTAAGGTTTAGAACTCCTTAGTGAAGGGGAAGCCAACCACTCACTGGCACATCTCGCATTCTGTATGTGTCACACTGGAGATCTGTGGCTGGACTAAAACCCAATTGATTTTTGGTGTCATTTAGCTTTTGGATGGCAACTTGTGAAAAAAAATATAAAGCACATCAAATCTTGGTTGCTGCTCAGTGGCTTGATACAGACGATGTTTTCTACCTGTTCGTCCCTTAACACCTGCCTCCCCAGCCAGTGGTACCAAAGCCACATCTGGAAAGTAAATTACTCAGAAAATGCATTTTGCTGAGCTACTTAGGAAGACAGCACCAGTGTATGTAATGTTGCATGAAAACTCTGCTAGTGTGGCCATTATTTCTCATTTTAAAAAAATGACAGTGTTAATAGGAAGAAAAAGAATTCTGTTATTATATCTTACAGAGAAGCAGTCTAAATTTGCCCGTGATGGCACGGTTCCTAAATGCTGAGTCACTTCCTGTTGTCCCTCACTCTGCGTCTTGCCTGTGAGGACCCAGAACACAGTGGGGGCTAGGCGATTTTTTGTGTCCCATGCAGGTGGATGGGTAATGCAGATTCTACTGGAGTCTCATCTGTAGCTGTTTTTAAGGACTGCATAGAAAGAAACTGCTGAATGACAGAATCAGGTGATGTCAGGGTTATGGCAAAAAGGTGTATATCTGTGTGTGGTAGCCACAAGCTGGCTAATATCTACAATAGGAAGAGCCGATGGAAAACTGACACGTTATCCTTATGCTTGGAATGCCAAATGCTGGGTTGCATTAACCTTTACATCGATATTACAGGAGTTAACTGACTTGACTATTAATAGTTTGAAATGTGAGAGTGGGGAAAATCATGTATTTTAAAATTTCTGTTTTAATAGCACTATGGTTTTAATACAGAGCAATTGTTTTTACCTCCATAAAAAAGGATCATTAATGAATTTTCCAATTTTTATTCCTCAGTATGTATCAATTTTGCTTCTGGTGTTAGCATATGTTTAGATTATAATCTCTTGGTAGGGAAATTAGTTAGGCTTATTAGGAAGAATATTTATGTTCAAGGAGAAAAATCTCTTCTACTTACTTGGACTTGTCAATTTATAAACAAGTAGCTGAGACCTACACGCATATAAAGTGGCCCCACTGTTTATCTGCCCATGATTTTGATCGGTTGATATTCAGTTTTTTGTTTGTGAATATTTTGAAAGACTCTTACAGTTGTGATACAGGTTAGGCATTTCGGTTTGGTTGTTGAGTTCTTTATTCTTGGAAAACAAGCGAGTTAGATTTTAGTTTGAGTTTTTGCTTGATTAACTCATTCTGAATTTTTTTGCCCTTGGTGGCTGTAGGAAATAGGCATAGGTAGGTTAAACGGAAGCAAATTTCAAGACAGTGTTTCCCACAGGGTGAGTAGAGGTGATTCACAAGTTGACACTGTGGTAAGAGAGGGGACACTTATTAATTATGAATAACTTCAATTCAAACTCTAGTTAGCCAATTTTCACTTCTCTTGTCTCTGTCTATTGAGAGGTTCAAATAGCTCATTCTTCCTGACAGGAAGGTTCATGCACACATGTGGAAGTTCATTTTATTTGTAAATCTGCTGTTGAGCATATTCTGAACATACATTAAACTCTATGTTTTAAATATTTAAAAATGAAAAGTGTAGGTATTAAAAGTTTAAAAATCTTTTATTTTTCATGACTTATCTTTAAAATCAAATTAATCATCTTCACCTCTGAGCTGGCAAAGTAAAAGTATAGACACGGATATCCCGAACTAATTCACATAGAGATGGTTCCTTAAGCCCTCAAATTCACACTGCTAAAATAGGAAGATGAGTTTTCTCTTTTTGTAAACAGGGTTCTTCTGCTGGTTTACCTATAGGCACTTATATACATATCTGAGTTGCAACATTTAAAAAAAATAACAATAAAAAAATCCTAGAATCCTTTTAGTAATAATCAGAGAACTAGATCAGTTAGAAGGGGCTTGCCCACTGTTACAGACTATCTGTCCAGATGTCCAGAAAAAGGAGAAAAAGTGGGTGCTTGCTGAGGCCACATTAAATGCCAAGATAGGCTTTGGGGGTCCCCAACATAGCCCCTTGACGTGGGTGCTATTATTCCTCCCATTTTACTCATGAGAAAAGGGAACCTCAGAGAGGGTCAGTGACTGGCCCCAAGTCATTCAGCTCAAATCAGAGCTGGGTGCCCCTGACTCCCTTAAGAATAGTCTGTTGCCTCTGAAGGAAGACAGTGCAGACACAGGAGGAGCTTAGACAGTGACATGGCATCAAGCAGGTGGGACTCTTGTGGATGCCACATGGTAAATTAATATGTTCCTTCAGTGACCATGAACAAGTCACTTAATCTCCTGGGCCTTCAATTTTCTTACTTTTAAGATGAGACAATTGGACAGGATGCTGTCTGGACCTGGTAATAATCTGTAGGCGCCCAGATGTGTACTTCTATGGGTTAGATGCCCAGTCCGGAGTGCTGCAGCTTCTTATTGGGAGTTGGGTTTTTTTTTTTTTAATTTTAAGACAGTTAATCAGTATATTTTACACCACCCCACTCCATTTTGGGCACAAGGATATTTGTGTCTTTGAACCTACTCTCTGGAAATTGCCTATTGAAGGCCAATCTTTTTAAAATCTTTATTAGATTAGCTCATATTTAACTGATGGTTTCAGCACTTTGTTTTGATTTGACGGTAAGTAGCTTTACCAGTGAGGGCAAAACTTTAACCCTATCTCCTTGTCTGCCAGAATAAGGAGGAAGAAAACACATTTAGTGCAGACATGGGTTTCGGTTTCAGTGCGAAGGATTTAATGAAATGGGCACAGCAGATATGAGTTTGATAAATCATACGTGACAAGTCAGCAGCCACATCAAATTGTACATAACATCATCCAAACGGGGGCAGAGAGGATTCTCAGAGTAAACTGCCCTACGTCAGACCACATTGCAACTGCTTCTAGATGTGCTTCTTACCTGTTATGCGAAATAAGATTCCTTAGAACCAGGATTATTGCCAGGTCTGTTGCGGCAGTGATTCAAAGTGTGAAGACAGATGTACCTAGAACTGTTTGGGACTGAGGGAAAAATTAGCTCTTCACATTTTGACACTAGAAAATGAAATGTCAAACCAGAGGTAAAATGTGTTATTGTCCTTTTACAAATGAGGAAACTAGCCCTCGATGAAAGTAACTGTCCACAGTTACCCAGAACCAACATTCAAACTTGTGTCTGTACGCTATACTACAACTCTATTCTAATCTTGTCCATCAAATAGTAGTAGTTTGATATGATAAGCCCAGCTGGTGCAGATAAATGGAGAAAAGAATGGCTTGAGAACTATTTCAGTAAGCCGGAGGATTCTTGGCAATCTTCACAGTACATGAAAGTCACGAATAGATCAGAGAATTAAATTGTTAGTTATAGAGGAAGAGACCCATTAAAAAGCACATCAGAATTTGCTCTCATTTTCCTGGTCAGTGGGTAGCCTTCCAGCTGGTGATTTGGGTACCCAGGCTCTTCCTGTTTTGTGGCATTACCTTCTGCTATGTTCTCTAAAGCGTCTGACTTCAGCCAGAGGATGGGACAGAAGAGAGTGGTGATAAGGTCCTTGGTCCTGAAGTGACGCATATCTCTTCCACGCAAGAATTGGTCCCATGGCCTCACCTAGGTGCAAGGAGGTTGGGAAATGTAGCCGCTGGCTGGGAAGCCACTTCCTGGCAAGAAGTCTTCACTGTGGAAGGGGGAGTCCGAGGCTTCGGTAGAGCATCAGCTATTTGGCTACACAAGGACTTTCTTTAGTCATCCAGACCTCACATTTGTGAGTTTTGCTTACTTGTCATAGCAGAGGATTGAATTGGAGGATACAGTTGATGAAAGGAGAGGAGTGGTGCTTAACTTCATGTGACAGAGTTTCAAATCATCACAATGTAAATTATTCCTATGAAAATAGTGTGCACCAGAGAACTAAGATAGCCTATTTCTCTAGTTCTACTCCTCTTGTTTTTTTAAGTGGTTGTTTGTTTTTTGCTTAACATTTTATAAACTCAGAACAAGACTTATTGCCTTATTTTTTTTTCTTTCTTTTTTCCCTTTTTTTTATGTAAGAGACCATGGAACAATCTTTAAGTTAATGTAGGTCTCAAAACACAGAGGCTTTGCTCAGAGCCATGTCAAAATGCATTTCTCTCAACATGGAACTCCTGTGTCAAAGTACCTGGTGGATGAATAGATATTTTCTCTGGAAAGAATGATTTGAAATGAAAACAAAAATCTGACTGTATCAAGGAAATCCAGCAAGCAGAGTCTTCCTGAGGAGCACGTTCTTGTGTGGAGTTGTCAAGTGCCCTGACAGTTGTCAATTTCTAGTTGTGGCTCCGTGTAACTTCAGTAATCTGACTGAGGACCTGTCCATATCCACTTTCATGAGGCAAATTGTTTTGTATTTACTTTAAGACTAGAGAATGCAAAGCCTCCTTCCTCTCTCCCAAGGTTTCTCCTCTGCCTTCAGAGTGGACTGTGGATTCTCTTAACTGTGGAAATAGGAAATAAATGGTGGAGTCCATTAGGCTGAGTTATGGGTAGAACCTGCTAGGGTTACTAATTGAATCAGCACAGCTGCAAACCTTATAGAGCCAAGCAGATTCAGGAAGATCGTTCAAAGATACAGTAAGTAAAATTTCAGTTAATTATGAAATAACTTTAATCTCTTATTTTAAAAGGCTGCCAGTTAATTCTAGCTCTCTGGCTGTAACAGTGGCCATACATAGTTATTATCAATCCAGTAGCATCATATCTTTTGAATACCTGCTACATGGAAAAGCATGCAGGGAACTACAAAAAATATTAAGAATAATGCACATAATCTCCAAAATCAAGATTTGACAGGCTCATTCATGTTTCTAGATAGAGGCATATAAAAAATTAAATAATTCCCAGTGTAGTGTATGTTTAGGGTACAAGAGAGTGAAACAAACTGTGAATTCTTAGAAGAGTTTGGAAGAGAGACAGAACTTGGACGGCTGGCACTGTCTTGCTGAGGGAGATATTACAGAGAATAGTATTCTTTTATGAAGTTTGACTGATATAAATCAGTTTATTTATGTTCCATATTTTTCTAAAACCTCATTGACATGCAGCATCTCAGTTCTATTTTTGCAGCTCTGTGCAAATAGGAAGAGTAGGTATTATTAGTCAATTTTCCAGATGTGAAACTTGAAGCACAGAGAGATATGACTATAACACACTGGAGAAACACAGTGTGTGACATCTGGGCCCAAAGCAGCATCTAAAATCTCTCTGCCTCCTTATATAATAACCTTTTGCTAAAAATATTTAGTTTTCTGATATAAGTACATGCTTATACCTAAGGAGGGTAGGAAATTTATACTTAGACAAGCAGGAAAAGAATAGTAGATAAAACTTGAGTGTTGGAAATAGATATTAGAATATTAACTCTGCCATTTACTACTTGTGAGGTCCTGGGGGAGTTACTTAACCTTACTGTAATTACATGCATTTGTTGAGAGGATTTATGAACTAATTTGAGGTACATGGTAAGCACTCATGAATTAGAAGCTACCATTTTAGTTTAATATTCCCAAGTGCTTATGGATTTTGTAGCAGTGGTGGGGCAGGTGGAACCGTAAGTTGGTATCTTCTCGTGGAAGATGGAAGGAAGGATACACGCTGAAACACCCTCCGCAGCCTGTCCAGGCAAGCAGAGGGAAAGAGGCCGAGGTTCTGTGTCCAGTGAGTGGGCAGCACAGTTCTCTCACACGCAGGGTCTAGGCTGAGGTGACTTTGAAGAGCGAGGGGAGATTTAGCTGCCTTTGGGATCAGGTGTTAGGTCAGGTAAAACAAAAAGTCTTCACCATGGGGAACACGCTCAAGGGAGTGCTGGGTAAAGGAAGCCCGTGCCAATGTGTGTGTGGTGGGCTCTGAGGGACAAGTCCCGGCCTGCCGAGGGATGCCATAACTGGGTAGGTATCCTGGGAATTGGACTGTCGCAAGTGAAGTAACTGGTAGCTTCACCATCTCTCCTTTGCCTCATTGCTCAGACCTGCTTGGTCACCAAGTAGCACAGCTAGCAAACTGTAGTGGGAAACAGAGTACATCCGTGAGAAGGCAGCTTAACTGAGGGCGCAGCCGGGCGCTGGTGGCTGAACCACCACACATGCCATGGTAGGTCGGGAACCTACTCTTCTTCAAGTCTATTCATAGGTAATTTCTGGGTCAGGTGATTCTTATTTTAAAGGAATAATAGCTAAGCTCCTGGAGGTTACTGTGCATTATGAACTGAATGGTAAGACATGGACAAAATTCCTATGTTGTTGCCTTATCTCCCAATGTGACTGTGTTTGGAGATAAGGTCTTTAAAGAGGTAATTTAGGTTAAATGAGGTCATAAGGGTGAGGTATTAATCCAATAGGACTGATGTCTTTATAAGAAGAGGAAGAGACACCAGGGATATGTACACACAGAGGAAAGGCCATGTGAGGGCACAGCAAGGAGGTGGCCGTCTGCAAGCCAGGAAGAGAGGCATCAGGAGAAGCCCAACCCACCGACACCTTGATCTTGGACTTCCAGCCTCCAGAACTGTGAGAAAATAAACTTCTGTTGTTTAAGCCACCCAGCCTATGGTATCTTGTTATGGTAGGCCTCCTTAGCTGACTAACACATCATGCAATCAGGTTACGCTCTACCTTGGTGAAGGTACTGAAATTTTATTTCAAATTTAAATCTTATTTTGATTTAATGTATAGAATTTACACTAGACTAGATTCTTTGGGTAATGTCCACTGTCGATTGGTCTTATGAGGTGACACAAATAATTTGTTACTACTGAAAAACCAGTAAAGTTTGTGAAAGATTCACTTAAATTAATGAGTGGATTCAATGCTATTCCTATAACTCTTTTTCCTTCAAATATATATCATGATGGAGAGAGAGAAAGTACAGTCAGAGAAAGAACATATCTGTGTGGTACATTTAAACTCACACTCACACATACAGAAAGCCTCTGCCAGAGAGATCCTTTATCTGATATGTGGTTAGTGTTGTGGCAATAACTATCTTAGTTATATGCTGCTCTGCATACTTTAGAGGGTGTTGTGGAGGTGCTATGAGAGTGTGCTTCAGTTTATTGAAGTCAAGGTAGGCTAGGGAAGTGTGTTCAGGTTATTGATATTGGGATGGGTTATACTTATTGTGTGTTTTACATGATTTATGTTGATTGATGGTGAGCCCTTACTAACACATCTGCTTTTCATTACCCCCACTGGGGGTAGAACTTGTATTAATATCTTCCTTATCTTTGCACACAGTGCTGGTTGAACACCGTGTCAGCCTCATAGAGACAGTTAATAAATATTTAAATGCGAGATTTTGTGGTGGGATAGCTTGAAGACTAGGTTAATTAACTGTTATGAAAATAAAGCAAGAGAAATGGCCAAGAAACACTGTCTGTTGAAGCGTATAACTTTTCTTTATTAAATAAGAATAGAAAAATATGTACTTTTTATTTAGAAGCTGAAAAATTATACTTTCAAGCATATAAAATCTCTAAACTTCACTAGAGCAGGTCTTTGAAGAAGGAGGAAAATCAAATACTAATTATTCAGGAAAAAGGAAAACCTACTAAGAAAGTAAACTAGCAACTGTTCGTGGTAACAGTTGGCTTCTTTTTTGGGAGCCCCATATGCGTAAGTATATAGTTCATTTATCAGGCATCTTTGGGGAATGTACTACTCTACATAACTTAATTTTCCAGATTACCTTGTTAAATCAAACTCAGAGATAAAAATGCTTTATTTTGGGTGAAATTTTTGTAAAACTTTTGAAAGTGTTCAATCCAGAGGACAGTGAACCCAATTCAGCCTCTTTATGCATATTAATTACCTTGTTTCTTCTAGATTGTAAGATATAACATCACTAAATTTCATTAAGGAAAAGAAACATTGTGACATTAAAGGAACACATCAGTTCTAAGATTTACTTCAATTTCAGAAACATTAAAAAATGAAAACGTAAATCAAAGAATAGAGGAAAAATGCTAGTAATGTGTTTTAGCCCAAACTGGATAAAGATGTTGATTATGTTCATCAGTCCAAAAGACCCCAGATTTTGTGGAACAAATTTGTTTGCTCATTGTAGATTTTCTCCTGTCCAGTCCAACCTCCCATCAGAGAGAGCATGTCAGCCTTGCCCAGCTCTAAAGTTTGCAATGTCGAACATGCTCAGGTTTGTTACACAAAGTTAGGACCATCTGTAAAATTAGGGGCTCTTCAGAAAACCATACTAAAGTCAAAGTGCATTGACCTTGGGGGCAGGAAGCTTTTCTTTTTGTTGTGTCCCAGTTTGGGGTTTGAGTCACCATGGATCTTGGTTGCCAGATTTATGATTTACTATTTATTACACTGTGATCCATGGCTTTAACAAAATACTTGTCACCTAGATGATCAGGAAAGATTACTAGGTATTATAATACCTCCCAAAGGAAGATGGGAAAAAATAAAAACAAAAATTCCCCCCACCAAAACAACTCCCTTCCCCCATAAAAGGATAAGTAAGATGGAAACATCAGGGACTGAGACAATTAAGGAAAGAGTTGGGAAAAAGAAAAAAGGTCGGAGAAGATGTTCAAGAAGTGGCAATTCTGAATACTTTCTCTTATGTTATCCTTAAAATCACAAAAGTACTGATGGATCCAAAACCTTCATGGAGCTAAGTGAATGAATGTAAAAGTGTAAAACATTTCCAAATGATATTAATAAGATTTAATTATAACTTAAATAATTAACTATTTTTTAAACTTCGGGTGATATTTTCTTCAGCCAATATCTATATCGTTGTACTAAAGGGAAGCTCAACTATACTTGGGCAGAGCTTATCATTTATAGCTCCTTTTCCTGGTTGCCAATCAGCTAAGATATCTATGTTTACTGAACAAGAGATTTCCTATTAGTCAAGTCCAAAGTACACATAACTGTGTTGAGCAGGCAGGACCTCTTACCTGAGTCACTGACACTGACATCTCTGGAGAAATTGGAATGCATTTTTATAATGTGAGTGCCTGAAACGATGTCAAATTGTTGCTTGGTAAGCTGGATTGTTGGAAAGTTCTAGAGAGAAGCTGTGGTTGAGGACTAGCAGTGTTTCAGGGGTTGTACAGGGAAGTAAACAAAACCACCAAACAGGATCTCATGCATGGCTGGTCTGGTTACTATTGGCTTTAGTCTTTCAAACTTTGACACAATCCTAAAAATGGAGGTAAATCTCTTATCATCCATCACATTTTCCACCATCACCTGTGCGTCTTACTGCATTTTCTTTAGTAATATAGCTGGAGTGGACTTTGCCAGATAAATGTGCCTAGTATCTGGACTTGATCCTCTCCTTATACACGTATGTTGGACTGATACACTGTATTTTGTCTCTATGACTACCTCTTAAGCTTCTTGAGGTATACTTCTTTGTATCTCCTACAATGACTTGATTCCAATAGATGTTCAATCAACATTTTGAGAGAATGCTGAATTAATTTTGTAAAGGATTCTTTAGGACAAGGACTATAAGAATATTTACCATTAGTGACTGTCTTAGTCTGTTTGTGTTGCTATAAAGGAGTACCTGAGGGTGGGCAATTTATAAAGAAAAGAGGCTTACTTTGCTCATGGTGCTATAGGCTGTACAAGAGGCATGGTGTCATCATCTGCTTCTCGTGAGGGCTTCAGGAAACTTTCACTCATGCAGAAGGTAAAGAGGCGCTGGTGTGTGCAGAGATCACATGGCCAGAGAGAGGGGGAGGTCCTAGGCTCTTTTCAATAACCAGTTCTCTTGGCAACCAAGAGTGAGAACAACATCAAGTCATTCATGGGGGTTCTGCCCCCGCAATTCAGACACCTCCCACCAGGCTCCACCGGTAACATTGGAGATCAAATTTCAACATGAGACTTGGGGCCAAACTGTATCCAAACCATAGCATTGACCATACATGCTTGAAGATCCCTGATGCTACTCAGTAAAATAATACTGTTGTATTTAGTTGTGAATAATAGGGTTTCTCCTGTGGTGAATACAGCCCTGTGAGGCCTGGCTGACTTTGGAGGGGCACATCTAGCCTTTTTGGAAGTGAAAAAAATTCAGCCTAACTTGGCTCCAAAGGCCTGCCAGTTGTTAAAGGTTAATTTTTTATAGAGGTAAATCATAACTCTCATTCGAATATTAATATAACATGAACACATGTTGTGATAGTTTTATGTCAACTTGCCTAGGCCAGAATACCCAGATATTTGATCAAACATTATTTAGATATTTCCATGAAGATATCTTTAACATGAGATTAATCATTAAATCAGTAGACTTTGAGTAAAGCAAATTACCCTGCAAACTGTGGGTAGGCCTCATCCATCAATTGAAGGCCTTAAATAAAAGAAGGACCTTTCAAGAGGAAGAAGAAATTTCTGCTAGCAGACTGCCTTCAGGCCTGGGCCCTCGAGCTGCCACATCAACTCTTTCCTGGGTCTCTAGCCTCTTGGTCTACCCTGCGGATTTTAGATTTGCCAGCTTCCCATTGTGGAGCTGGGGCTCACATGCCCTAGGAATACTTTACAGATGGTGTGCAAGCTTGGATGGTTTTAATGGAACCAATTTCTAGATCTTCAGTTTCCGTACATGCAATTCCTACATTTGACTTGCTCGAGAATGTGCGGAGTTATGCTTCTCCAACTTGACAAACTGAGGGTCTTATGCCTCACTCCTCCATATTTATCTATGCTTCATGGTCCCAGGATACAGAAACCTGTTGGGCACCAAACAAAACCTTTTAATGGTAAATCTAGACCCACAGAGCTTCTTTTATTTCTGTGTATTACACATGTTTCTGTTACAGGTGAAGTGTGGTGCTTAGAAACGTGGTTTCTGCTAAATACTAAAAATGCTTACCCTTCCCCCATATTTAGATGTAAGCAATTCTCTTCAGTTATTCTCAATATTCCTCTCTTGGATGTGTCCTTACATAAATAAAAATATCTTTGAAACTGAAACAGTGTACGTTAGTGACTCTTTTAAATGTAACTGGATTGTTTTCTCAAGATACATTGGCTAAAACTAAGGAATAAGACTTGCATATGGTTTTCTTTTTGATTCAGAATGTTTCATTCATCAAAGTAGTTAAAATCTACTTTATCAAATCTTAACAGGAAGTATTTAAACAAATGACAGTCAATCCTCCTATTGTGTCTTATGAAAAAGACAAAAAGCTTTTCTACCTCTTTTTAACAAAAAAAATAGAAGAATATACTAGCTTTTCGTCTGATTAGTTTTTAGCAATATTTCTTTGTCTTTCATTAAATATATACCAAAAGTTTGATTAGAGTTCAGCTCATTAAAAGGTACAGTTGAAAATTTTCTATGTTTAATGACTATTTTTCTGAAATCTTATATATAGTATAATAGTTGTAATTATAATTCAATCCAGAGACTTATTTTAAAAAATCTTTAGAGCCTTATGGTGTCATGGAATAAATAAAGTATTAAAACTTAATTTATACATATTTTGCAGAAGATATGCATGATCTTTAAAAGCTTTTAGGCACAAAATTATTTTAGGATAAGAATTTGCTAAAGAATTAGAATAGAAATAAAAACTTAAGGAGAAAAAGGAAGATATAAAAAGTTAAATGGGGGATTTCTGGTTTTAGCTCCAACAGGTAAAGCACTTGGAAGTATGAAGAGAGAGGCATGTCCAGAGTCTCAGCTGAAATCTGCTTACTTAGGGTAGAAGCCGCTGGAGCCATAAACTGGTAGAGACAGTTAAATGATAAATTTGGTGAATTTTTGGATGTCTTAGGGGTTCTCTGACTTTTGTGGGCTTACCTTCGGAGCTCTCACCAGGTTCTCATAGTGAAAATATGAAAAAGATCTCCCAGAGACTCTGGCGAGGGAGAAGAGTAGTCATTGTGAAACATATCAGAGCCTTTTCGTAACAAAGGCCACCACCTGGGTGGGAAAGACTTTGCCAGAACCATATTTCACCAGGGAAGGGTGTTCCTCCCTCTCTGGCCCTCTCTTGCCTTCCTGTCTCACCTACAGAGTGGGAGGTGGGTGCTTTGTGGAAATTGCAGTCAGGGAGGAGAGCAGGAGACAGGAGGAAAGACAGCATACCACTGGGTAAACACTTTTGAAAGTCACGGCTCTGGAACAAAGATTGAGATTTGATTGGAAGAATATAGAGTGTTCTCCTCCTGTCCACCTTACCATCACACTAGCAGGGCCCCAGTATTATAACGGCAGATTATAGTTGAAAGAGCTGCGAGACACAGACTATCTCTGAGAAGGAGTACCTAGGAAGTCCAGAGTCAAGAAGTGACTCAAAAACAAGGACACTAGAGGAATTTGAAACCTCTGGCATCTGTAGCTACAGCAACAATTAAATGCAGGCAAACTCCTAGCCAGATCAATATAAATCCTCACACTAAAGGTCTATTTACTTCTGTTTCTACTACCTGACACAGTATGTTCTGCTTTCAGCAAAAATTACATGGCATGCCAAATGGCAAGAAAAGGTACACTCTGAAGAGACAAAACAATCATTAGAACTAGATTCAAATATGACGCAAATGTTGGAATCTTCAGATAGGATTGAAAATTACTGTGATTAATATATTAAGAGCTCTAATGGAGAAATTAGACAGCATGCAAGAACAGATGGGCAATGTAAGCAGAGAGATGGATATGAAAATCAAAAGGAAATTGGAGAAATCAAAACCACAGTAACAGAAATGAAGTATGCCTTCGAAGTTGAAAGCAGAGGCAACACAACCAAGGACAGAATCAGTGAGCTTGAAATAGGTCAATAGAAACTTCTCAAACTGAACTGCGAAGGAGAAAAAATAGAATGGAAAAAATAGAACAAAAAAATCCTAAAACAGTGAGATAATTTCAAAGGATGTAAAATAAACAATGTTGCAATGCTGAAGGAGAAGAGAGAATGGAGTAGAAGAAATATTTAAAATAATAATGGCTGAAAACTTTCTAAAACTAATGACAAATATAAAACTATAGATCCAGGAAGCTCAGAGAACACCAAACAGCATAAATACCAACGCCCCCTCCCCCACCTAGGTATATTGTATTCAAACCGCAGAAAATCATGACAAAAACAAAATCTTGAAAGAAACTGGGCAAGAGGGGACAAGGGAACACCTTACTTTTAGAGGAACATGGATAAGAAGGACAGCAGAAGGTTAGAAGGCTGCAGGCCTGTATGTAACCCATGTGGGGACAGATCACCTGTTAGGCTCATGTTGGGTTGCATTTTGTGCCAGAGAAGAGTGGAGAATGGCAGATGTTGGTCGGCTGCAGGATCAGCTGTGGGACCTTTAGTAAGGGAACCGTCTCTCCCACCTGCCGACCTTCAGGAGCGTTGCCTAAATTGGCAGTGGCTGCCTGGAGCCTGAGGGAGAAGGAATTCCAGGCTTCATCTAGGCTCTTTGAGGAAGAGTCCAGAGTGGTGGACAGCGTGTGTCCTGTGCCCAGGAATGGGGGCGTTGAACCACGTGCCATGTTATCCTTGACCCCGGTGAATGCTCTAGCATGACAGTGATGGGGAGGAAAAACCAGCAAGAGCAGAATATGATGAGGAAGACCTCAAAAAAGTTTGAGAGTGATAAAGGATGGGTATGGTGCTGATGATTTGAAAAGTGGGGTTTGGCCTAAGTTTTAATGACAAGGTGAGAAGCCATTCATTGTAGTTAAGGGGAGGGAGTAATCGTGCTGAGAATGGCATGGGTGGCTTCTGCTGAAGACTTCTGCCTGATTGGGATTGGGGTCATTCGTGAAGATTAGAGGACACTTAACAAATATGAATTTTGTCCTCTTTGATGTTTGCCTAATGAGATTATTTTATCTAGCTGCCCATATCTTTAAGAAATTGTATCTTAACAATTCCACTGTCATTTTTCTGAACTTGCTGTTCTTTCACTGGTAGGGATTCAACAAAATCCTTTAATTGGTTTTGATCCCAGTATCTGAAGTTGTGATCCTAATCCAAGGGAATGTGTAGTTTCATACTCCTTGAGAGGATATCCTCATTCACATGCCCTTGGAAATAAGATCCCTGGGGGTACAGAAACTCTGGAGAGGATGAATTAAGTACCTTGGAAGAATTAGTTGTTGCCCAGGGGTTTATACTCCTGGTCATTGATGTTTATGGGATTACTATTGGTGGACTTGCTTCCGTCTTTAAGATTTGAGTAAAAATTTTAGGTTGGCAGAAGATGAGAATGCCAATATCTCTGAGTATATTACCATGGATAATACAAAATAAGTTTGCTTATCTGTTGCCTAAAAAATACAAAGCGAATCAACATTCGGTATATCATTTTGTTGAGCAAGTTCTCTGAAACCAGTTCTCTGGAATGGATGTCTGCTGAGCAGTGACAAGGTCAAATCTTATGTGTTCTGAGCCTTTCTGGGCTAGACCTCATATATCCTTCTGAGGTTGCAACATATGTGATAGGCATATGGCTCTTAATTGTCACCTTACATGGAACTAATCCTGTAGCCTCTGTTCTGCATTAATAGCTATTATGCATGCATCCTGTACCCTGAGGCTCATCCTGTACTGCCAAAGGACAGGAACTTTTTGGGGGGTGGCCTGACCAGGGGCCACCCCTACCATGGGGAATTTGCCTTCTTTCAGACATAGGAAGTTTCCAGGGGCCTTTATACCAGGGGCCCGGTCTTGGCCCACTTCAGCAGCTACAGCCATTCAGTGTCCGTGAATGAATTCACGGCCATCTGTATTTTTAAAACTTATTAACACCTTGTTCCTCTAGTAGCCCGTGTGGTCCTATTTTTAAAAAGCATCTTAGTGACAGGAACAAGATTGTTAGGTGTATCAGCAGAAAAAAATTCCGTCAGAGAATGAAGAAGTCTTGTTATCACTTATGAGGATCAGCTCTACTGGATGAAATTTAAATGAAGGCAATACAGATTTTGTTTGCTTTTCACGTTGGAATGTGTCCTGAGGACAGCAGTCAACCATCAAGATAGATTTAATCTTGACCCTGCCTCTAGAAAGTAACTACCACTTGTCTGTAGAAATGAGTGACTTTCAAGAAAAGTGACCCCTAGTTACTATCTGATTCTTCTAATATTTTGAATTGATACTTGCTTGTACAGCATCAGTTATTACCTATGAGACAACGGGAAGCACACGTCCATTTTTAATATGCCTTGGATCCGTTTCAATTCACAACTTCTCTAGGGTGTATTTCTTCTGGGAATTCAAATGTCTTCAACGACAGTCTGCCAAATTCATGGCTTGTGGAGAGTCATAACTTTAAAATACATCCTTTTCTGGGGCAACTCAGTGCAGCATGGGAGAATTGGGTTATGGCAAAAGGCTAGTTTAGGGGCCTAAGTTGGGAGCGAGCAATACTGAGATGGATACTTTTCCTGGAGAACTTTGGAGGAATTCATGATTTGGGTTGACACAAAACAGAATGCTTGGCACAGTGTATGATGTCTGCCTCTAGGCCTCCAAGCTTTGAAATGAGGGCGCCATAGACTCCGGAATCTGTGGAGCACACTGGGCTCTTAATGGAGTGGTTTCCCTGTTCTGTTCTTGAAGGGAAAGTAGGGCTGTTCTTTTCTCCATTCTTAGGAAGATGTTTAGCTGTTATCTTTAGAGGTGAATGCAAAAACAAATGCTTTATGTCTTTGCCTCATCCAAGTGTGGGTTAAAGGCATGCCCTTCCCCCCCTACAGTGCTCCCTGTGTCCTTTAGTTATGGATTTACCCCCCCAATCCCCCTAATCCCTGAAGAGTATTTCTGCCATGTGATCACCCTAGTGTTGATCAGTTAGTACCAATTTGATGGCGAGTACAAGAGGATCCCATTCTTCTGCTCTTGTGGTGCCTCACTTTGGATAATGGGCTTAAATTTAATCCAGGAAAGTATGAGAGGTGCTAGATCACTGTCGTTTCTTATGATTGAGCAATATTCCATTGTAAACATATACCAGATTTTGATAATCCACTCATGGATTGACGGGCACTTGGATTGTTTCCACATCCTTGCAATAGTGAATTGTGCTGCCATAAACATTCCGGTGCAGATGTCTTTATCGTAGAATATTTTGTGCTCTTTTGGGTAGATGCCTAATAGTGCTATTGCTGGATCGAATGGTATTTCTATTTTTAGCTCTTTGAGGTATCTCCAAACTCTTTTCCACAGAGGTTACACTAATTTGCAGTCCCACCAGCAGTGTAAGAGTGTTCCT
>CAUYSK010070502.1:0-28250 GCA_963575035.1 Avahi laniger | reverse complement strand
TTGTCCAGCTAATTTCTTTCTATTTTTAGTAGAGACGGGGTCTCATTCTTGCTCAGGCTGGAAGACATTGAATTTCTTAAACTGTTACGTGAAAGGTCTAGGTTTCAAAAGATTCTCTTATTAAATTAGACCAATTGGGTTTTTTTTTTTTTTTGAGACAGAGTCTCACTTTGTTGCCCTGGCTAGAGTGAGTGCCATGGCATCAGCCTAGCTGACAGCAACCTCAGACTCCAGGGCTCAAGGGATCCTCCTGCCTCAGCCTCCTGAGTAGCTGGGACTACAGGCATGCGCCACCATGCCCGGCTAATATTTTCTATATATTTTTAGTTGTCCAATTAATTTCTTTCTATTTTTGGTAGAGATGGGGTCTCGCTCTTGCTCAGGCTGGTCTCAAACTCCTGAGCTCAAACAATCCGCCCGCCTGGGCCTCCCAGAGTGCTGGGATTACAGGCGTGAGCCACCGCGCCCGGCCCCCCAGATCAATTGCTTTTTGAAATATATTTCTGTGTTCTATCTCCATTGTAAATTAAATGTTTTACTTGAAAAATTTTAGAGTTCTATAAAAACAAGGAGACCTTATCACACAGACCTCCAAATCTCTGAACAAATAATAAATAAGGCAGGTTTCAGCAGCAATCCCGAAGAATCCTGCTTTTTATACTTTTACCATTGCACTTATTTCAAAACCATTTCTTAGCTAAGACAAACTAGACTCTTCTTCACCCTATCCCCTGAGGACTCAGTCTCAGAATAGCATCTGGTATGGACTTAACCTGTGTTTTCCTGAGGAAAAAGTAGATTACCCATCCTTCATTCATATAGGCTTAATTCTCCTACACAAAGTTCTAAAATATTAATTAGTTATGATTTCTCCAAAGCCCCAAGGAAGTAAATTTTTAGCCTGTTTCCAGTAGATTGCTTTTTTAAAAACAGCTTTCTTGACATATAATTCATATACCATGAAATTCACCTAAAGTGTATGATCCCATGGTTGTTAGTACATTCACAGATATGTTAATAACACCACAGTCAATTTTAAAGTATTTTCATCATTTCAGAATAAAACCCTAGCTCTCACTTTTCTATCCTCTCATCCCCCAGCCCTAAGCAACCACTCATCTACGTTCTGCCTCTGTAGATTTGCCTGTTCTGAACATTTCATGCAAATGAAATTATGTATGTAGTATTTTGTGACTGTCTTTTCAGTTAGCATGTTTCGAGGTTTATCCATATTGTAGCATGTATCGATACGTCATTCTTTTTTATTGCCAAATTCTATTCCATTATGTGAATCTACCACCTTTTCTTTACCCATTTATCAGTTGATGGATATTTAGATCATTTCCACCTTTTGACTACTATGGATAATGTTGCTGTAAACATTTGTGTACAAGTTTTTCTGTGGATCCAGTAGAATTTTTCTACCTTTTGGGTTTTTTTTTGTTTTACTTTTATTATAAACTCTTTTGTGATTTTTACTTTTACTATGAATCCTATCAGCTTTGCTATTATGGAGGAAAGACTTATTACAAAAAAATTTTCTCTTGCTCATTTATGCTAATGATATTTTTAATACTGTGGTCAACAATTCTAAATTTTTCCAGAATTCCCAGATCAATACCATTTTTTCTTAGTATTTTATATATGTTTATGTTGTATTTGAGAACCAAGTTCTGTCTTTTGTGGTCTGTCTTCTGACCATTTTCATACTCATAAGTACATTTGCCAAAGGAAAATGGAGAAGACAGAAAAAAATATACTCTTAAAAATGTGTAATAGCACTGATAAAAGGCATAATAAGATTAGGATTCCACTGGGAGGTTTTCAGTAGATTTGGTTTAACTATTGCTACATATTTTCCCCACTGGTCACCATAGCTAGTTGAGGGTTAGAAGAATGTCTTGGCAGCTGTTTAATTTGCTGTTTACAAATTTGAAAGCATGAATAATTTGTCTACCCTAACCCAGTCTACCCAGCATTTTCATGGAATGAGGTTTCCATGCAAGCAAATCTTCCAAATAATTGAAGCTTACTAGAGTGCTTCATAAAATAAATTTCAAGAGTTCACAATAAACATTGTTCTAATATGTGTTGGGTACTTCTTAGAAGATCTGGAATAATAAATTTAATCCTTAATTACGTAATTAATTCTTTCAAGCAAGGATTGCTTACATGCCAGACACAGAGGTAGGCATGGAGACGGTTCTGGGAAGAAAAAAAGCACAATCCTAAGCCTTGTGTAGACTACTGTCTAGAGATGGGTCCCGCAGGCCGATATCACACTGTCCTAGGGGCCTGTTTGGTAATGCAGATAGCCGAGGATGCTCCCAGAAGCACCAGCCAGATTTGGGAGTTCAGGAAAGGTTACTGAAAAAACAACATCCAGGCTGAGATTTCAGAGGCTAAAGGTAGAGTATAAATGCATGGTAAGATTGACCTAGTGTAGTGGGGTCATGTGCTCTGGACAGAGAGTGCAGGGGTGAAAGTGAGAGAGCGGGGAGCTCTCAGGGTCCTCTCTCTCCCTCTGGCATTACATTTGACACATTTTTTGCTCTGTTGATTTATCCATGTCGCCCCTCCCCACAGAATATTCCTTGAGGAAATGGAGTGTATTCATTGTTGTTCTGTGTCTCCATAAGGCACTATCAGCATGCACCTAATGACTGTTTATTGAATGAATGAATGAGTACACTAATGAGGCGGCTTTGATGTTCATGTTGTGATAACAAACCTGCCTTTATCTGGAACCTCAGATTCATGGCTGGTCACTTAGCCGGGAGCAAACTAGACATTTCTTCCTACTTCAAAGTGGCTGCTCCATTTTTAGGCTATGCAGTAAGTTCCTGTTTCCTGTCTGAGGACATCTTCAGCTCTCAGCTCAGAGCACAGATGACGAACATGTCCTGAGTGTACTGAATGGGCAGCCAGCTCATGTTGCCAATCCTCCCTCCCTCCTCTTGGTTTCTTTGATGACTTCATCAGTTAGAAGCTCCCCAGGCAATAGTGGGACTTCCCCCAAGGTCTTCTACTTACATCTGTATTGTGCATAGTATTTTAAGCATTAAAAGAAAAAATTAAATGTTTAATTTCTAACAAAAGAAGAGGACCTTTAGCGTGAAACCTTTTCTGGCTATTCTAACCTACTCCAAGTAATCGCTCCTCTCACCAACTATATTTTATGCTGTCAGTTTCATCAGTCATTATTCCTAGTATTATTACTTTATATTTTAAACACAATCATTGATATTTAAGCTTCATATGTTTCATTCTCTAGGAATCTCGGGCTATCACAAGCTGTCTACTTGTCTAAAATTATTTACATATGATAGTAACATTAAAGAACTGTCACGTGTACTCAGTTACTGAAATCTATTGGGTTGGAATTATTAATAAATAGCCTCTACATGAAATTTTGAAACAGTAAATTTTGAAACAGAAAATTATCAGTTTTCTCTATCATGTAGACATATAATAAAAGAAAAAAATAGGAATTTTCTAGAAAGAGCCCCTACCCATACATAATTTATTCAATACTGTTATTCATAGGACCAGTAAGAAACAGAACAAAACAATTTAGAAGTTGAGTGATAAAGTATTATGTGGCCACTAAACTTACATTTCCAAATATATAAAATGAAATTGCAAGGTGTTTACAATATAATTTCAAATGAGCAAAGACTACTAATCAAAAAGAGTAGGGGCCAATTACGTGTGTAACATATAGAAGATACATACATGCACACACAGAGAACATAAAAACATGTTAACCGCGGTAATTTTTATATTTTTCTTTATACTTTTTTGTATTTTCCAAGTGCCTCATAAAGAATATATACTATTTTTATAATCAGAAAAAAAATTAATAGTAGGTGGAGAAACAGAAGAAAACATACACCCTTACTTCTATGTGCCACTGGGAATAGGCATCAGTATTTTAGTTCTAGTCACTTCATTATGTAACAAAACAACCCAACAGCGTTTTGATGTTGACAACTGTTCTGAAAGAAGCATGAACTTGGAAAGTCCTTAACTACTGACTTCCTGGATCTCAGCTTCCTCATCTACAAAGTGAGAAAAATCACAGTAACCCTAGACAGGCTTAACTAGGTACATATAAAGCACACTAAAAGACAGCAGTATTTAGATGGATTGCCAGGAACTTCTCAATGTTATTTATATTTGCTTTGCTATTTATAGAACTGGCAGCATATCCCTTTTCATAATAATGGGGATAGCTACCATCTGCTGGATGCATGACACATAACTATGTGACCAACACTTTACTTATTTTATCTTATTTAATCTTCACAACAGCCCAGTGAGGGATTTTTATCCCTATTTCCCTTGTGGTGAACTGGGACACAGAGAGAGGTCAAGTGATTTGGCCAAGGTCACAGAGCTAGTAAGTCACAGAGCAATGATTTTATTCTAGGTCTTTCAGACTCAAAAGTTCATGCTCTTTCTCCTGTAACATATGGCTTTACGCTTAGCAAGCAACTCTCCTCCAGATACATTCAAAGTGTACGGTTGCCAAAAGTTTAGCTTCCTTTCAATGACTTGTCCACGGGAGAATGACAAAGAAAGATAAATACTACATGAGTGAGGTAAGGGTTTATAATTTGTCAAGTACCTACTCTGAAAGTTCCTAAAGAAACTTATTAACTTGTTGAAGAGCTTACTCATGTATTATGAAAAACTACTGTGTCCTGGATACCTTCCAGACCTTGCAAACACTTCCAAAATTTAAATCATCTTTCCTCCCAAGCTGACTCACCTTACTCTATTCTCCAACGGCAGCCCCATAATTCATCCAATCATGCAATCCATTTCCCCCTTCTCTAACTGTCCACACCACTCCAGAAAAAGGGTTGTGTTGATTTTACCCGTGATATGTCTCATGAATACATCACCTCCTTTCTATTTTCATCTTCTCCATGAGTGTAAGCCCTCATCCTCTCTTGCCCTAGGTTATTACAACAGACTCTAAACTTTTGCCTCTAGAGTCTCCTTCAAAATGTCTCCCATGCCACTATCAAAATTATCTATTCATACTTGGGCATGTTATTTCCACACTTAAAAATCTTCGCTGTTTTCCTATCTCTCAGATGAGTTCCTTAACATGGTATTAATATGTGGGTGGTCTTTATTTCCAGCCTCATCTGCTATTTTCAGATATCAGACCCTGTATTATCACTACATTAAACTATTTGAAATTCCTCAAATATACTAAGTGTCCCTACACCATTATTTAAATTGTATATTTACCATGTAAACGAAAAAGTATATGAATTGAAAAGTATAGGAGTAATGCTAACAAATAGTAGTCATGTCAGAGCATAGCTATTATTTTAAGTGCATATTTAAGTCTCTGTTCCTTCGATGTTGGGCTTCTAAAATCCATATGCTAGAGCCCTGTGTAAATAGTGAATGCTACTTTAGAGAGAAAGTTAATTTGGTACATGCATTGATGAAAAAGCGTTGATGTAACCAATTGAAATAAAGAAGTAGGAGACTTTACAAAGATAAATACAATTGAAAGAGCTGGTATGAAATAGATTACAAAGTCAAGAATGTTGCATTCGGACTTCAATTCTATTGCAACACATGTTAAAAGAGTTACAGTTTCTCAGTTTATTATTCTGCTTAGCAGTAGTCATTTTCACCAACTTCAATGTTGATTTTAATAAATAAAATATTCTTTCAAGTGTTTATATTTTATCCCCTCCCCAGGCTGCCCCAGTGAATATACTTTGTGTAATTAATCCATTATGATTGGGAATATATGGACTACCCCCGAAGGCATGGACTTCTCTGTCTGTTTTCTTTTATTGAGGAACTGACCAGCACAAAATTATTTCACCCGTTCGGCAAGCTTCTGCTAGTAAGAAGTACAAGTCACTAATTACAGGACACTTATTTATATTATTTATTTCTTTTTCAGCTCACTCACTACAGTGATATTCTAAAGTTAGGCAACTAAGTAGGAATTAGGCTTTGGGGCTTTGGATCAAAATCAGACTTGAGTCCTTGAGCTAGTATTTCTTTTCTTTTCTTTCCTTGTCTTTTTGCCCTCTGGGTCTAATTTCTCTGTTTTATAGTACATGCAAACATGTTTCTCATTAGTGTTTATTTACTACCACAGGAATCACTTTGAACTCTTCTAATCCTAGTGGAAATGCTTTCCTCAAAATAAACCCAGATCATATTGGGTTTTATCGTGTAAATTATGAAGTACTAATTTGGGACCAGATAGCCAGAGATCTCTCCTTGAACCACAAGGTAAGAGATGGCAACGGTTGGGAATTGTTTTATTTTTGTTCTAAGAACAGCATCTTCGTGATACTAATTTTTTTCAACATGCTAAGATTCATGTTTCTTACCTCTCCTCCTTCTTCTCAGAGCTTTTCTTCTGCTGATCGTGCAAGTCTTATTGATGATGCCTTTGCCTTGGCGAGGTGAGTTTTGGAATGAGACTAGATTACTTAAAATACTCTGGGTTTTGTCATAAATCTTTTTTTAAATGAATTACAACATTGAAGTATTAATCAATTTTAGCTTAAACTATCCAAAGCCACTATTTAAAACATTGTTATTTTTAACTCTCTTTTTAGAAGTTCCTAATGAGCCTCATAGTCAAAATACTGATATTGAACCTTAATGTACACACAAAAACTCACCTACCTATTAACTTTGAGTATGGTTTGTCTACATCAGAGTCTTTGAGCTGATTAGGAGTGACATTTACAAATGCTCAAAAGTGCACCTTCATAATTTGATTTAATAAAAAGACAAACAATGTTTCATTAATTCATTTCTCTGAGCCCAAGCCCACTGTAATATTTTGTGGCTAGAATCGTCAAATCTTGTTCAGGTCATTGGGGTAAGAAGAATGAGCCATGGTGCTCTAGGATTGATCCTGATTAAGGTACCATTTAAGAAATATGATTTTTCCCCCTCATAGCCTGATGTTAACTTGCGCTTAGAAAAAAGATAATCAGCATCGATTGGGGGAACTGAGGAGTAGTTTCCATGGTACCTCTAAATGTTTTTGTCATGTAGTCTAACACCAGTAATTCAACAAGCATTGACTGAGTTTCTGGTACTTTTCAGGAGCTGGGAATACAGCCGATTTTATTTCTCTGACTTTGTCGTGGCTTCACTCTAGATATGAGCAATATTCTGAGAGTGAGATGCCACTTCCTTAGGTAGCCTCCTGTGACCCCTTTGTGTGGGTGACCCTCTTATGGCCCTGTATTTCCTCCACAATATTATATTATCATTGCTTATTAATTGCCCATTTGACTCATCAAGCTGTAGGTTCCGTGAGAGTGGGCACCCAAACCCAGAAGCAGACAGTCAGAGAGAGAGAGAGAGAGAGAGAGAGAGAGAGAGAGAGAGAGAGAGAGAGAGTGAGTGTGTGTGTGTGTGTGTGTGTGTGTGTGTGTGTGTGTGTGTAAGGGGTGGTTGCAGCGCCTCATAGACAAGATGGATGTCTTTGGCCAAGGGTTACTTCCTGGAGGACACAGCAGCCAGCACAGCACTTAAGGGGGCCTGGCAAGGGCACTGCAGATGTCTTTGTTCTAAAAACCAGTTCTTAACCCCGTGGTCCCCACCAGCAGTATCAGCGTTGCCTAGGAAATTGCGAGAAATGCACATTCTTGGGACCTACCCCAGACCTCCTGAATCAGAAACTCTGGGAGTGGGGCCCACCAGTATGTATTTAACAAACCTTCCAGGTGTTGCTAATCTACGCTCAAGTTTAAGAATTCTGGTTCTAAATGATACTGTTCTTCCTCTGGTGTATCACACACCACTGATTCAGTGGGTGAAAGCTTCAGAGTCACAAGGTTTGCGGGGAATGAAAAGTGCATCAGCTTAATTCTCAAAATATTCTCTAACACTGACCAGCAACAATTCACTCCCAGGCCAGTGTTCTGACCCTGTGACTCAGACTTAAAGAAAACAAGTGATGCCAAAGGAGAACCACTGCATAGCTATCAAGTGTACTGGAAAAAATAAGGCATTAGAATAGGATATTGACTTTTTAAGCATTTGAATACATAGTAGTTAGTCAGGACCTCTGAATCATTGGATTCTCTCCTTACTTCTACTTATGCTACCCAATTAGTCAGTTCTTCTGGCCCTTGCAACAAAAGCCCATTCCTCCCTGTCCTTTCACCTACTGGAAAGGTGCAGCCTACTTGGTTTCTGGCCAAAGAATCTGTTAGTCGTCTTCAGCTTTCAGTAATCTCTTCACGAATTTGATCCTCAGAGTGATAACTATTCTTTATATAACTCTCCTAAGAAAAGTTGACTGACATAGTTTTTGCTCCATCCACCTGGGAAATAGAAAATCATTAAAGTTAGAAAATTATCATGTAAGTTTTGGATGTCAATACAACATTCTAAAATTTTTTAGTTAACAAATACTCTCAACAAAACACTCCATTTCTCAATATTATTTACATTTTTATTAAAGGCGGCTGAATGCTCCAAAATGGAAAGACCAGGAATTGAGCACATAGGAGAGGGAATCAGCTCTCTGAACTGAAAACAAATTCTGTATTGTATCTTGTAAGGGTAAATCATATGATGCCAAGGTTTTTATTCTTATCACTCTAGTACTAGTTCATTCTTTAATCAAACTCCCAGGGAAGACATCAAGCTATAATTACATTATTCTTCATTCAAAAAATGACTCAGGTGGGGCAAAGACAATACATGTAACCTAAACATCTGTACCTCTGTAATATGCTGAAATAAAAAATTTTGAAAAATTAAATTAAAAAAATAAGAATACCTTTAACACTATTTAATCTTAAAAAAAAATGACCTCAAACATAATAGCACTCAAGGCATCAGTATTCCTAAATTCAATAATTTAACAATTATTCTTTAAACTTCCAAAGTTTAATTTGGGAAAACAGGATTCCCATCTAAAAGTCTTTCCAAAAGCTAGGCTAAAATTTGAAGTATAGCAGGTTCCAGAGAACATCATTTCAAAAAGTTTTAAAATTCTTTTGAAAGGGGAAGAAATTGGATTCTTTAAACTTTGAAGTGTCAACAGTGTCTCTGAATTTTCTGGAAGAGAAAAATCCATTTTATTTATCAAGATTACTGATAAATGTATAAGAAATAAGATGTTAAAAATGAAAATATAGGTTTGATTTAAATGTTTTAAGCATTCAGTGTTCACGAGTACTGTTATTCATGTTCTTCAAAAATAAATGCAAATAATTTCAAAAAATACATTTATAATGGTGCATTTGTATATTATAATCAGCTTGTAAACGTGAAATTTAGAAGTTTCTATTAATCAATATTAACTGTATAGTTAAGTGGCTTTGTTTTATGTGAAATTTTGCTATAGTGATTTTTCTAATGTACATCTTAATGTCTGTCTTCCTCCTTACTATTGAATGCATGAAAGCACAAATATATCATTTTGAACAAAACTTTTTGATTGGTCCTCAACAATAAATGCAATTTCTTATTTGTTTAATAGAAGAATTCTCATTAACATGGAACACTGTGATTGTCATATTAGTACTTTCAGTCAAATGGAAAATAAAGTCTATGGTTTTTAACTAATTGTGCTATTTTTTTTTTCTTTCTCAGAGCTCAACTGCTAGATTACAAGGTGGCTCTGAACTTGACCAAATATCTCAAAAGTGAAGAGGATCTTTTACCATGGCAGAGGGTCATTTCAGCTATCACCTACATCATTAGCATGTTTGAAGATGATAAAGAGCTATACCCTATGATTGAGGTGATGTTAATGCTCTGGTATCTTATGAGAGTAAATGGTTGGCCATTAGGAGAACAGGATGCTTTCTGAGAGAAGGAGCTCTGTGTACACAAAAGCATATCTACTTGCCAGTTGGAATCAAAAGCAAGTGCAAAGACTTGACTAATCAAAGCAAAGATAGGCTATCTATTCTTTTTCAGTTGGAAGTGTATTAGTATTTGTGGTTCTGTATACCAATCACTTAGAGGTATATTTCAGTGTTAGATGGAATATAAAAATGAATGTTTTATTTAAAATATACATTTTAAACCATAAATACTAACTAGATCCTATTTTTAGTGTATTTATCTATGTTACAATGAATTATTCTTACCAAAATATAACATTATATTTTCTTGTTCTTACTGATGACATTTCCACATAGAGATTTTGTTATAAGATTGCCATTCTAAATACCTTTTATTTTGCTTTGTGATTTCTATAGCACAGGACACTTGTAATTTTAAACAAATTCTGGATTCAAATCTCTAGCTCTTCTACTTACTAAATGAAAAAACCTTGAACAAATGATTTTATATTTGTGAATCTTAATTCCCTTTGTAGAACAGGAACATCAGCACTTACTTGTCTGTGGTAATGGCATAGCAAGGATCAAATAATATGAAAGTCCTTTGTAACTCCTAAGGCAATATACAAATACCAGTTATTTTTATTATTTCATCAATACTTCAACGATCTTTTTAGTGCAGGAAGTATGTCATGTGTCTTTATATTTATTACATATGTTAGCAAGAAATAGGGATTAAAAGGGAGATTAAAACCCAAAGTTTTATAGAACATCACAGAAAGATCCAGGATGGTTCATATCTTCAGGATTGAAGCCAAATTACCACATGATAAAAACTGAACACATTCCTTTCCTAAGGGCAAGCCCACAGTTCTCTGAACTAGTAGGAAAATGGATTACAACAGGGAGCTGCAGATTATAATAACTGGGATACTGTTGATAAGCAGTAAGTTATTACTTATTGCATGTGACTCTTATTTCAGGAATACTTCCAAGGTCTGGTGAAGCCCATTGCAGATTCTCTGAACTGGACCGATACTGGAGACCATCTCACAAAGTTATTTTTCATTTTTTTAAAATTAGTATTCATTTGACATTTGTTTGTGTGTTTTAAGACATGTTGAAAAGTGCTAAAGGTCCTGGCTTTGGGGGTTTTTTTGTTTTGTTTTGTTTTTTTAAGGTTACTCCGTGCCTCTGTGCTGGGGCTGGCATGCAAGATGGGAGACAGAGAAGCCCTGAGCAACGCTTCCCAGTTATTTGAGAAGTGGCTAAGCGGGAATGAAAGGTGACTACTCATTTTGTTTTATTTCTAGAAGACTTTAAACTGAGAAAAGGGCAATTGAAGTCTCTGAAACACTGTTTCTTCTAGTCTTCCTGTAAATCTCAGGCTTCTGGTGTATCGGTATGGCATGCAGAACGCTGGCAATGAGACTTCATGGAACTACACTCTTGAGCAATACCAGAAAACTCCATTAGCTCAAGAAAAAGAAAAACTGCTCTATGGATTAGCATCAGTGAAGAGTGTTAGTCTTTTGGCAAGGTAAATTGGGCTTTTATTTCACTTATATGAAATAAGTGTCTTTAATAGTTTATGTGCCCCGGTCTCTTTAAGAGTGATTAAAGTATAATGTTTTCCACAAAAAATCCATTAAAAATTATTTTCCCTCCAAGACACAAAATATCCATGTAAGATTGGCTAAAACAATAAATAAGTATAATCTCATATGAAAAAATTCTGGAGGTAGATAATTTCCAGTTGTGTGCAGTGGTTCAATATTTTCACCCAGGACCCAGGCTCCATCTCTTTCTGTTTTGCCGTGTTCAACATGTTGGATGTCTCATGACTTCCAGAACTCAAAATATTTTGTCTTTACACAAATATGTCCAATGAAAGAAGGACAGAATCAAAAGAGTTTCTCCTCATAGGGCTTTGTCTTTTCTGCTAAGAGGACAATTAGAGAGAGAGGAGTGTCTGTCACAGTATGTGGGTATACACACAGAGAAATGTATTTACATTCCATTCAGAAGGTACAAAGACCACTTGAAGTTCATCTATGAATCTTTTTCCATTCTACATCCATGCCCTAAATCAACTAGCTTCTGCCTTAATTCATTTTTTGCTTGGTTATGGTGTCTGAGTTATTTACTTCATTCATTTAATCAACACTTATGGTGTCCTTTCTATGTATAGGTATATAGATTGTGGGAATAAAAAGGAGCAAAACAGGATATCTATCCTTAAGAAACCTACAGATTCATGGGAGAAGCAGAATTTAAATAGTAAATTACAATGCAATACCAATTTGAAAGGACTACTAGAAGCAGTTTGCTTTTACTTGGCAGAGACAGAAATACACCTTCACTATCTTACCTCAGGGCTATATGTCAGTTCTGCTCTCTGCCACAATAGCCCATTAAGAACTTGATCATCTTGACATCCCACAAAACATGGCACTGATCCATTACTTTGATGGCAGTGTGCTGATTGTATCTGATAAGAAAATTAGCAAGTACTTTAGATGCTTTAGTAATGCTCTTGTGAACTAGGGAATGGAAGGTAAATTGCACAAAAATTCAGGAGCCCACCACTTTAGTGCAGTTTCTGGAAGTTCAACGGTCTAGAGCATATTGCAATATTCCCTCTGAGGTGAAAGGAAGTTGCTGCAACTTGCATGGCCTACCACGACAAAAGATCATTTTAGTGAGCTTAGTAAGTTTTTCTTAAATTTTGGAGGCAACATATTCCACATTTGAGTGTGTTACCTCTACCATCTACAAAGTCAGTTTGGAATGATGTCTAGAGCAAAAGAAGTTTCTGCAGCAAGTCCAGGCTGCGGTAAAAGCTTCCCGAGAATTTCTTTCTCATCTGAAATATAAGATAAATGTGTTGTGTTTTCATACAAGTACATTTACCCACACAACTGCAAGTACCAGAAAATGTAGATAGTCTCCTGGAGTAACTGTTCAGTCTTCTAGAGTTCCTTGCCTTTCTTGTGTTCCTTCTGTCCTTCCATATAGACATAAGTCACACTTGTGATACTGGAGAAAGAGACTGCTGGTCTTTGCATTAAGGTATCTACCTATTTTGGTCCTGGACCAGAGTTCCTTGAGTTTTCATTGGTCACATTTTACTGGAGCCCTGTCTGTCATCCAGAGCCGAAAGCTGTGGTCCCGGGCATTTTGCTTCGGTTCATGAAGTACCTACACTGTGTGGCATTTCTGTCTTCCCGGCAGCCCTGCCAGCAGCCCCTACCTCTTATTTCTAGGCTGAAAAACTTGTGGGTCCCCCTTCACAGTACCCACAAGTCACAGGAACCAGGAGAATTACCTTAAGCCCATTAACATATTCACCTCACCTTGCTTAGGATGTGCTCTCACTCTCCCACGCCGTTTAGCTACTGCACTGCAGGCCCTTTCTCTAGCAACTGCAGGCAGTGCTGTTTTCCAGTTTCCCACGTGGCATGAACTTTCCTTAAAGCTTGTGCTCTCCAGTCTCCCTTAGGATAAATTTCTATGGTCAAGTATGTTAGGGCTCTTGATACAGTGATAAAAACATACAAAATTTAGAAACGTCTTTTCTCTTTGACAGAGGCTAACTCTCAAAACTTAGTATCTTACAATTCAAGTTGAACAGTGATCCTTTTGTTGTAGTTATTATCTCTCATCCTCCCAAACATATGAATGAACGGTGTCAGTGGATAGGATGCCAAGGGGCAGCAAGACTTGTAGAATATGAAAATATATCTGATCTATCAGCAGTGGATATCTACTTTCACTAGATATCTCAAAGTGAATAAAATAAGTGCTGATCTTATTTGGAAACACTTTTCAATACAATATGTACTTGTAAAGTCTTGGGCTAGAAAGGCAACTCTGGGTATAACGATGGCATAAATTTGATAAAATCTATTCCTTTGGTTATTTATCTTGTACTTATTTGTGTTATGCTCTAATTATAACCAACTAATCTAACCATATAGGTTTTTTAGAAGATTGCTTCTTACAATCTAGGGAAGAACAAACAAAGTTTAACTGTTATAAAGAATAAGAGCATAAATTCTTTCTCTTAATTTAGTGGGATAATAAGTGATTGAAGTGCTCTATTCAATAAATACTATTTTTAAAGATTAATAGTTAAAATTCTGTGTTTTTTTATTCTTTTGAGCACTTCCAAAATGATTTAATTTTTTAATGTTCCTATGGTTTACATTTTACTAGTTCTCAAAATCATAGGTTGTTCTTTAAAAACAGTTAAATATATTAGAAACTTTTAAATTGTCTTTCATTATTTATTATATTTAATCAACTTTTGTCAGTTGATTCCTTAAGAATTGCATTGCTGGACTGAAAACTATTTTGTATTGGAATTTAGTTAAGGGTGAACATTAAAAGTTCATTTTGAGTCATTTTTCTCTTTGGCTTCTCTTAGGTACTTGGATATGCTCAAGGACACAAGCCTTATTAAAACTCAGGATGTGTTTACAGTCATCCGCTATATCTCATATAACAGCTATGGGAAACATATGGCCTGGAATTGGATACAACTCAACTGGGACTATCTAGTCAACAGGTGGGATGATCAGATAATAGTCTGTTGTTCTCTGTTTCATATCATCTACAGGTTCTCTCTTTTTCTCTTTGGAGCCCTTTCTCTGGCATATATACAATACCTGAAATGGCATATTATTAGAGATAAAGGATCATGGTGTTTTCTTTCCAGGGAAGCAATGTAGTAGTTAATTTTAGGCACAATCATTTTTCTGGAAATTATTGTTTCCAACTGATCTATAAGATTCTGAGATCTGGAGAGATGACTAAATAGCATTATTTTTAGTTTTATTAAAACAAGTTAATACAATTCTGTGTGTTGTGCTGGTACCTAGCAAAATGCCAGGTACATATTTAGTTCTCAATTAATATTTGATGAAAACTAAATAAGAATTCCTGGACTAGGGTTCAAATTAGAACCCTATACAAAATTGACCTTTTATGGGTGACAACTTTTATCTGCCCTGACCAGGCAAGTAAACTTCAAGTGTTATGAATAGTTCTTAAAAGAGAACTATATTTCCCAGGTAATAACAGTTTTAAAATGGCAACAGCAAGGACAAGAAAAGAGCAAAATCAACAAAAGAGATGCTTTTCCATACTTCCTATTTCTTCAGCATCATGCAGAAGAAATATTGCTATTCTTGGTTTGGATCTTCTAGATATAATGCTCAATTTCCATGAAAAAGGCATTTCCTCGACAGAGTATAAAATAGAATATAGAATAAAAATAAAATACATCCCAAATAAATTTGCAAACGTTAATGAAAAGACCTTTCCCATCTGTAATCCCCGCATTAGGACACAGGCTCTGTCATCACTTCCTAATCTCTCCTGCCCACCCAGCAGAGCTGCCTGGTTGATAATGACTGCCTGGCGAGAAGGACCAGCTGCAATGATAACTTGTGTTTCTTTCCTCTTTTCCACTCTACAATTCACCAGAGTGCCACTGTGTCTATTTACATTTCTTTTCCTTCTGACACCCAAATTGTATCTCTAGCTCTCAATCAAGATACACTATATTGCTTCTGCCTATTTGTGATAATTTTTTGTCTTCTCTATTCTTGTGACTATTGAGTGTAACTGCTCATCCATCTCTATGAAGATTGGTTGGTGAGAGCGTGCATGTGCATGTGTGTATGCATTATTCACCTGTTTATAATTATTTCAATGAAATGGTTGGTTTAGAATGAATAAATCTACCCCTCAAGAACACTTTTTATCTGGATGTAACAGTTCATACCAGGCAAGGTAATATCCTCCATTTTGAAAGATCTATGCCTAATGACATGTACTGTGTGTTTTGTTTTAATTGAAAAGACCATAAAACTGTGTGTGTATGTGTGTGTGTGTGTGTGTGTGTGTGTGTGTATATGTGTAAGAAACCTGTACAGATGAAGCAAAATGCTTACTTTTGAGGTATTATAAAAAGATAAGTAAATAATGTTCTACTTTGCATGATAAAATGGCCATTCATTTATTGTTAAACAAAGTATTTCTCAAGGCCTATTTGAATAGCTCTTCTGTGATTTATTTCAAATGATGCATTTTCATTAATTTTCATTTTTAAACATTAATTTGTTGTTATACTTCTGAAAAATTAAGTAGAAAAAATAGGTTTTTCCTTGTCATAAAGGTCATATATGTCTGGCCTTAAAATAAATGTATTAGACCTAATAAATTGAATTTTTTTAAAGAAAAATAAATTGATAAACTATTTCCAGAACTAGTTCCAAAAGCCTTGCCTAAGGCTTTTAGAATTTTTTCCTTGAGACAGAATCTCTCTCTGTTGCCCAGGCTAGAGTGCAGTGGCATCATCATAGCTCATTGCAACCTCAAACTCCTGGGCTCAAGCAATCCTCCTGCCTTAGCCTCCCAGGTAGCTGGGACTACAGGTGTGTGCCAACATGCTCTGCTAATTTTTTCTATTTTTCTATTAGAGATGGGGTCTTGCTCTTGCTCAGAGCTCAAGATGGTCTCAAACTTCTGAGCTCAAGAGATCCTCCACCTCAGCCTCCCAGAGTGCTAGGATTATAAGTGTGAGTCACCACACCTGTCCACTTTTAGTATTCTTTCCTAGTCTAATGATCTAATTCTCATGAGATATTATTTCAAATGGTCTCAAATATAAAATTATATAATAAATACATGTCTAACATTGGGTGTCAAAACACCCAATATTAATTATGTTTGGTTTGAACAAATAGAATTTCTTCATAAAAATTGCATAAGACAAATTAAACAAAAATGAGTCAAGCTTTATCCAAATATTTCCAAACTCTTGAATGGTTTCCAAATTTTAGGATGAATAGTTTTACTATCTCCATTTCCAAATTATTTATTGTCACCCTGAAATAAATAAGCTGCTTTTTAAATAAAAGTTTCATCATGGGAATTTTTATGTGATTTTTATGAAAACTGATGGCTACAACACTAATGTCTATGTCAGTTTGAGACTTAAATGCAAAGTTCCAAAGATACTTTGGAAATTATTCTTTGCTTTTTTTTTCTTCAACTAAACTCATAGATGAAACTGTGAACTTGAATGAGCCCAATAAGTCAATAGTATAGTGTGATTTTAGTTCATGATTATAGATGAAAAACTAAGTCAATAGGACAGACTGAAACCATTTAAGCACTACTTCATAAACAAAATAATTTAATAAGCACTTAAAAGGTTTTGTGCATCAAAATCATTTTTTGATAACATAATAATAATTACATAAATATTAAGTTAAAACTAGACCTGCCCTACAGGAAATGTTCAAAAGTGCAATACAGATGGAACAGAACAATAGATACCCACCAGTGTAAAAACACCCAAAAGTTAAAGCTCACAGCTCTTATAAAACAGTAGCGTAAGAGGGAAAACAAAACAAGGTATCACTCAACATGATGAACAGAACAGTATACCATGTATCAATAGTAACACTGAACATGAGCAGTCTAAATGCTCCACTTAAAAGACATAGACTGGCTGAATGGATGAAAAAATACAACCCAATTATAGGCTGTCTTCAAGAAACCATCTAACTTGCAAGGACTCTCACAGACTCAAGGTCAAGGGATGGAAAAATATTCCATACAAATGCAAACCAAAAGCCAGCAGGTGTAGCCATTCTTGTGTCAGATAAAATAGACTTTAAATCAATAATGGTAGAGGAGGACGAAGACGGTCATTATATAATGATAAAGGGAGGAATTCAGCAAGAAGACATAAAAATCCTAAATATATATGCACCTAACACAGGCACTCCCAGATTCATAAAATAAATCTACTAAATCTAAGCAAGGAAATAAACAGTAGCATCATAATTGCTGGGCACTTCAATGCTCCATTGACAGAAGTGGACTGATCATTGAAGAAGAAAATCAACACAGAAACATTGGACTTAAATAGGACTCTAGAACAAATGGACCTAACAGACATTTACAGAACATTCTACCCGAAAATTATAAAATATATATTCTTCTCATCAGCACATGTGACATTTTCCAAGATTCATCATATCTTAGGCCACAAGAGTCAGAAAATTCAGAAAAATTGAAATCATATCATGTATCTTCTCAGACCACATGGGAATAAAACCAGAAATCAATTCTAAGAGAAACTCTCAAGTCTACACAAAGTCATGAGAATTAAACAACCTGCTGCTGAATGATCCTTGGGTCAATGATGAAATGAAGAAGGAAATCAAAAGATTCTTTGAACTGAATGACAAAGGGGACAAAAACTTTCAAAAATCCATAGGATACTGCAAATGCAATGCTAAGGGGAAAGTTTACAGCCTTAAATGCTTACATCAACAGGACAGAAAGATCACAAGTTAACAACCTAAAGTCATATCTCAAGAAGCTAGTAAAAGAAGAACCAAACCTGAGGCCAACAGAAGGAAAGAAATAACAAAGCTCAGAGCATAACTAAACTAAATGGAAAGCAAAAAAAACAATGCAAAGGATCAATGAAACAAAAAGTTTGTTCTTTGAAAAGATGAACAAAATTGATAGACCACTAGCAAGATTAACCAGAAATAGAAGAGAAAGGACTCATGCTCAATTAGAAATGAAAAAGGAGACATTACAACTGATAACACAGAAATACAAAATATCATCTGTGAATACTGAAAAAACCTCTAATCACAAAACTAGAAAACCTAGAGGAAATGGATAAATTTCTGGAAACATACAACCTCCCAAGCCAGAATCAGGAAGGAATAGAAATTCTGAACAGACCAATTATGAACAATGAGATTGAAGCAGTAATAAAAAACCTCCCAACAAATAAAAGCCTCAGATCAGATGGATTCACAGACAAATTCTACCAGACCTACGTACCTAACCTACAGAAATGTGTCCATAACATCAAGAAGAAGGGATTCCTCCCTAATTCATTCTACCAAGACAGTATCACCTTGATACCAAAGCCAGGAACAACAACAACAACAAAAAAGAAAACTACAGACCAATATCCCTTTGAACATTGATGCAAAAATCCTCAAGAAAATGCTAGAAAACTGAATTCAAAAGCACATCAAAAAGATAATTCACCATGATCAAGTGGGTTTCATCCCAGAGATGCAAGGATAGTTCAACATACGCAAATTAATAAATGTGATTTACCACATAAACAGAGACAAAATCAAAGACCATATGATCATCTAAATAGATGCAGAAAATGCATTCAATAAAATCCAGCACACTTTCATGATAAAAACCCTCAATAAACTAGGCATAGAGGGAAAAAACCTCAAAATTATAAAATCCATATATGAAAAACCTGCAACCAACATCATACTGAATGGGGAAAAGTTGAAAGCATTCCCCCTAAGAACTGGCACAAGACAAGGATACCCACTGTCACCACTTCTATTTAACGTAGTACTGGAAGTCCTGGCCAGAGCAATCAGCCAAGAGAAAGAAATAAAGGGCATCCAAATTGGAAAAGAGGAGGTCAAACTATCTCTGTTTGCCAATGATATGATCTTGTATCTAGAAAACCCTGAAGACTCCCCCAAAAGATTCCTGGAATTGATAAATAAATTCAACAAAGTCTCAGATTACAAAATCAATGTACACAATTCAGTAGCATTTCTATATACTAATAACAGTCAAGCTAAGCATCAATTCAAAGACTCAGTACCATTTGCAATAGCTACAAAGAAAATAAAATACCTAGGAATATACTTAAACAAGGAGGTGAAAGACCTCTACAAGGAGAACTACAAAACACTGCTGAAAGAAATCACAGATGACATAAACAAATGGAAAAAAATCCCATACTCATGGACTGATAGAATCAACTTCATCAAAATGTCCATTCTGCCCAAAGTGATTTACAGATTCCATGCAATTCCCAATATCATATTGAATGGATGTAGAAAAAATAATCCTAAGCTTCATTTGGAACCAGAGCCTGAATAGCCAAAGCAATTTTAAGCAATAAGAGCAAATCTGGAGGCATCACATTACCTGACCTCAAATTACACTACAAAGCTCTAATAACCAAAACAGCATGGTACTGGTACAAAAATAGAGACGTAGATCAATGGACTAGAGAACCCAGAAATAAAACTGTTGACCTAAAATCAACTGAACTTTGAAAAAGCAGACAAAAACATGCACTGGGGAAAGGACACCCTATTTTATAAATAGTGTAGGGAAAATTGGATAGTCACATGCAAAGGAATATGTCTTATCATATACAAAAATTGATTCAAGATGGATTAAAGACTTAAATGTAAGGCATGAAACCATAAGAATTCTGGAAGAAAATGTAGGAAAAAATCTTCTAGATATTGGCCTAAGTGAAGAATTTATGACCAAAACCCCAAAGGCAAATACAGCAACAATAAAAATAAATGAATGGGACTTAATTGAATTGAAAAATTTCTGCACAGCAGAGGAAATAATCAACAGAGTAAATAGACAACCTACAGAATGGGAGAAAATATGCCAAAAAGGGCTAATATCCAGAATCTACAAAGAACTCAATCAGCAAGAAAAAAGGAAATACCCCATTAAAATGTGGGCAAAAGACATGAACAGAGTTTTTTCAAAAGAAGATAGACATACAGCCAACAGACATATGCAAAAATGCTCAACATCACTAATCATTAGAGAAATGCAAGTTAAAACCATAATCGGATATGACCTTACACCTATCAGTATGGCCATTACTAAAAAATAAAAAAACAATAGATGTCAGCATAATGTGGTAAAAAAAGGAACACCTAAACACTGTTCGTGGGACCGTAAATTAGTACAACCTCTATGGAAAGCAGTATGGAAATTTCTCAAAGAAATAAAAGTAGACCTACCATTTGATCCAGCAATCTCACTACTGGGTATCTACCCAAAGGAAAAGAAATCATTATATCAAAAAGACACTTGCACCTGAATGTTTACAGCAGCATGATTAACGGTTGCAAAGATGTGGAATCAACCTAAGTATCCATCAATTCATGATTGGATAAAAACATGGAGTACTACTCAACCATAAAAAGGAATGAAATAATGTCATTTTCAGCAACTTAGGTGGAAGTGGAGAACATTATCCTAAGTGAAACATCTCGGGAATGGAAAAATAAACACTGCATGTTCTCACTAGTAAGTGGGAGCTAAATGATGTGTACACACGGGCACAAAGAGATATAAAGGACATTGGAAACCAAGAAGGGGGGAGGGTGGGAATGGAGTGAGGGATAAAAACTTACCTATCAGATACGGTGGACGCTATTCTGGTGAAAGGCACACTAAAAGCCCTGATTTAAGCATTATACAATGTATCCAGGTAGTAAAAACATTTGTACCCCCTTAATATTTTGAAATAAAAAAAATTAAGTCCCAGAAAAGGATTTTATATAATTTTTTAAACCATTTAAAATATAATTAAATCCTTATTTTAGTTTTTGAAATAATCAATATGATTAAATATACAACATATTTCCCCCTATTTTCTATACTTTATATGATATTGGTTTCTTGGGATGAACATATTTCATTCTCACATTTCTAGCATTTACAGAGGTAGTTGAAGTTTTCATTCCGTCTATTCATTCTAGTTTCTAAATATATCATTTAATTTTTAGTCACTAAGAAAAACCAGAGAGGAATATTACAGAAATTATAGGTCATTGAAAAAAGTTGTTTTATTACCTACAATTAATAGGCTTTCTTTGAACCTATCTGTAGAATCTCATTGCAGCAACTCAGTGTGATTTGCTTTTATAAATTTGCATAAAATGCAAATAAACAAAAATAAGAATACAAAAATTAGCTAGACACCTAGAAATACAACCACCTAGAAATAACTCCTATTGTCATGTTACCGTTTTTCCTTAAATTTTTCTATGTCTGTTTGTTTATTTAATTTGCAGAAATGGAATCATATTATATAGATGGTTTTATAACTTGCTTTTTTCCACATCATCCTATATTGTGGATGTCTTTTCATGTCTTTAAATATGCATCTTTGCTGTTATTTTTAACGGCTTCATAGTGTTTCAATTGTATACATGTCTCTTAGTTTATGTAGCCAATCCCTATCTGTTGGACAATAGAATTGTTCCCCCACTACTATACATAATGTATTGATGAACAACGTCTTTGAGACTGAATCTCTTAGTTTTTTTTTAAATGTCCTTGACAATTTCTTTAGAATACAAGTAATACCAGCAGTAATATTACTGGGTTAAATGATGTGTTTATTTTTAAGGTTTCTGATACATGCTGCAGAATTGCCATCCAGAAAAATTTTACTATTAATAATAACTGTCTATTTTTCCAACCTTTTCCAGTATTCAGTGTTATTTTCAATATCTTTGCTAACTGAGTATATGAAAACTGATATCTAGTTTAATTTTTATTTATGTATTTTTTTAGAGATAGGAGTCTCACTCTGCCTTGCAGGCTAGAGTGCAGTGGTACAATCATAGCTCACTGCAGCGTTGACTCCTGGGCTCAAGAGATCCTACCATCTCAGCCTCCCCAGTAGCTGGAACTACAGGCATGCCCCATTGCGCCTGTAGTAGATTACTTTTTCTTAAAAATTTTTTGTAGAAATGTGGTCTCTCTCTGTTGTCCAGGCTGGTCTTGAACACTTGGCTTCAAGTGATCCTCCCACCTTGGCCTCCCCAATAGCTGGGATTACAGGCATGAGCCACCATGCCTGCCTCATTTTAAATTATAATACTTTCACAGTAAATGTTGTAGAGCACCTACTATGTGCCTGGCATTATGACTGGAGTTGGGGAAGCAATAGCAAGGAGAAACAGACCTGGTTCTTTGCCCTCATGAAGCTTAGAGTCTAGTGATAGTGACCAGTGTTAAGTAAAGAATTACACAAATACATGAATATTAGACACAAATTATGAAAATACACACAAGTTTAGGGCTTAGACAAAAATGTTACTTAAAATGGTAGGCCATGGAATCTGAACTATAGAAAGAAATAAGTGGAAGAAAAGGAAGAGCTGGTAGTCCAGGAGAAAGTAGGGTGGGGACAGTCAACTGGCCAGAAACACAGGCAGAGTCAGCGTATGGTCACAGTGGAAACTGAATGAAAGGTATATTATGTCATAAAGGGTGTCTAAATTAATAATTTTAGAGGCAGATTACTTACAGATGATCACAAGGTATCACAGGAATTTGGTGGTTGAGGTCCAGTGAAGAAAATATTATTGGAAATAAAGTCAAGAAACTAAGGAGCTAAGATGTCATTTTGATCATCTGTGCGGACCTTGATATCACCCAAGATGATGTCATGGCTTGGAATAGAGAGAAGACTAGGAGTCGGGTGTCAAAGTGTATAACCTGAAGGAACAGAAGTTTTTAAAGAGGGTGGAGGAGTAATGTTCTGGAAGCAGCAATGGGGAGCATGAGCACACCAACCGCATTGCCTGCCCTGGTGCTACAGAGGATATGGGAAAGTAAGCATTCTCTAAGTAGTGTTCCTATGAAGGGACAGTTCCGGGGGCCAGGTGAAAGGATTCGAGAGATTGGGAAGATCCAGGAAATATGTCAGAGGAAAGGAAGTAGACACATTATTGTCATTGGATGCCTCCAAGTCACATTTTGGACATGTGGGATGAAAACCACAGTGGATTTAAATTCAGTGGTGTCTGCAGTAAGAGTGGGCACTGAGCCCAGGACACTAAAGATCGTGGTTGATTGCTAGAACATTTCATCATTTTCCCATTGGTACATTTTCATTCTTTTGCTAAGTTCATGCTAGTATATTTCTGTCTCTTACTAATTTGTAACAGTTCTTTATATAGTAAAAATATTTGCTCTTTATCATGTATGTTACAACTATTTTTTTCCAGTTAGTATTTGACTTTTAATTTGTTTACATAGGTTTTCTTTTTAGTATAAAACTTTCAAATTTGTATAAAATGAACTTTATCAGTTTTTACCTTAACGGTTTTTGTTTTTGCTCTGTGATAATTTTTAAATGTAAAATTCTTCTTACCGCTTTATTCATAGATGTATTTTCTTGTATCCCTCCCCAACATTTCAGTGGCTCGAGGTTTATATATAATTTTGCGGTTGTTTCTCTTGCACTGTGATTAGTTGCAATGAGATTTTTACCTCTGTTACAACACTTTGTATTATGGTCTATAAGGAAACTTCTGATTCTTGCTCTTGAAGAGAGAAAATGCAAAAAGAATAGAATAGAATATTATCTCTAAAATTCTATATTGGTACTTAGCTATAGGTGTCCTTGCTTAGCCAGCCTGACACAGATCATAATCCCCAAAATGCAAGTAGCTAATGAAGCCTTTTGAAAGCGTAATAAATGGCCTATATTCAAATTTCTGTACCAACAGGAAGATGCATAGAGTATTCGTTAAGATAATAGTGCTAGAGCTGTTCTGCTCTAACAGTAACACAGAAGTGCAGCAGCGGCAAGGAAATGCATGGGTAATTATTTCTCACTCTTGAAGTGAGCAGTCCAAGTTGTGAGGTTGGTTTGCTTTTTGAGGCTAGCCCAACATCCTATCTATGTGGTTAAAGCTGAATCACTGGTATGTCCATGTTCCAGCTTGGGAGGAGAGAAAAACCCAAAAACTCAAAGGCAAGCAATTTCTCTTCATTTAAGCAAGGAGATTAAAGTTGAATTTACCATTTGCACTCATGTTCTATTGATGAGAGCTGGGTTACCTCTCTACACCTAGGTATAAGAAAGGCTGAGAGACGTAGCTGGGTGCTCATGTGTGCAGGAAGAAAGAACAGATTTGGGGAATACAGTAAGCAGTCTGCCGCATCGGAGAAAGTGGTGTGAATTTGTCTCCAAAAAGAAGTGCAGAATTTACTGAGAATTTCTCCTGAATAGAATGATTTTAAATTAAATGAGTTTCTTACCGTTTTGCTTACTCTGAAAATTACTTTAAAAAAGAACTCCACAAAATAAAAAGGCAGTATCCACACTCAGAGAAAAGATTTAAAGTTCTGATCACTTATATTTCCTTTTCCTCCTCTAAATTTCTCTTCAGATTCACAATCAATGACAGATACCTAGGCCGAATTGTCACAATAGCAGAACCATTCAACACTGAACTACAACTCTGGCAGGTATGAAGATAAATTTCTCTATATTTGTCTAAAATGGAACAGAGTTAAACTTTTTTTCCAGAGAGATAAAGCATTATCTCAATTCAAATCACAGAAAACAATGAGAAAGAAAGAAATAATTCTTCTTGGATTTGTCTGTTTTTAATTGTATATATCTAAGGTATAAAATATAATGTTTTGATATATTTATCTTGTTAAGTATACACAGTGAAGTAAGAGATAATTCTTATGTCTATAAAATGTACACTTACTTTGTTTTCTAAACTGAAAAAAAAAATTCAAATGACCGAGAAACAAAGTTTAAAAGCTGACTGAGGTGAGGGCTTGGAAGGTTAGCCAGCCACACGAAATCGTTCAGTTCACCAAGGCGTGGGCAGAAGGCCCCTCCTTTCCTGGTAAATGTAAGTCTGGAATAAGTTGGTCAAAATTTGATTCCATTCACATTCATAGTTTTGGAGTTTCAAACTAATCACAAATCTTCCAGGTTACAAATATCTCAATTCCTAGGGGAGGGGGGAAGGTCCATTAATTTTGAACAAATAGAGATAGTATTAAGTTTTACTATCTGTGTGTTAGATATTGGAATGCTAAAAGTCTTCTGTATGTTAAGAAACCAAATAATTCTTATTTTTGCATAGCAAATAATAGTATGGTTGAGTTTCGCGAAGGGTTTTGGAGGTCAGAGGGAGGATAGAACCAAGTGTAACAGAGATTTTTTTTTTTTAATGAGTACTTAATAAATGAACTAAAAGTATATTAAAATACTCCAGATGCCTGGAGAGCATTCACCAAGCAAAACCATTATTCCATGGGCCACATTTTCTAGGGAATGCCTTGGGGAGTCTACAGAAAATAGAGAACCCAGAGAAACTGAAATGGATATGTCAGCCACTGACACGCCCCCCTCCTTTCCCAACATACTAGAGCATATTTTGGTTTGGCATGTTGTGGGGATCCAAATGCCAAGGGTAGCGATTTCTTCTAAGAAACAGGGACAGTCTGAACGATGCACGAAGAGGTGTTAACTCCATGTTGTGCAGTGATACTGACTTTCTAGGTAAGAAGGAAAGAAATCCAGGTTGTAAATGAAATTCTTGGAGAATAATTTGGCTTAAAATTACTTTCCTAATTATTGCCTTCTCTTTTGTAGATGGAGAGCTTTTTTGCAAAATATCCAGAAGCTGGAGCAGGACAAACACCCAGGGAGCAAGTGTTGGAAACTGTGAAAAACAATATTGAGTGGCTAAAACAAAATACAGATGCCATAAGAGAATGGTTTTTTGATTTACCTAAGAATGGCTAATGTGTTCAAACATTATAGTTTAATTTTGTCAATCTGTTGTTTCTCCTATTAAGCATTTGGTGATCTAATCTGCAAGCACTATGGAGGAAGCCTTATAAACAGACAGTGCTTTTGTTAAGTACTGTGTTGATATGCCTTGAAAAGCTTTTAAACGCTTCCTCTTTGTTTATGAAGGAACATACTAATAGAGTATTTAATATACTCAGGGATTTCTTCTAAGTGTGCTTCATAGGAGATTCTTTACAAACTGAAGAGAATTTAACAGTCATTTTAATGTCTTTAAATATCATTCTTTGTATCTTAAATCTGTGAAAATAGAACAATTTTGTCTTAGCTTTACATTTGTAGTACCAAAGAAACACCACTTAATCTTCTCTCTTGATTGATTTTTAAACTTTAAATACCAGTACTTGAGGGACCAATATTATCATTTTAATCTTTATTTTATTATTCAGAATTACATAGACCTAATATCATTTTATTCATATATGTCTTACGACTTCAAATCCTACCAAAGTAACCTGCGCTTAAGTTTTACTTGAGGATTGCATGAATTAGCCAAAGAAACGGCTGTTGCCTTTTGCTCTTGTAAAATCAACAAGAGAACTCTCCACTCCTTTTAAAAATAAATATAAATGATTATCTTGAAAAAAAATATTGTTTTCCAGTGTCACTTTCCTCTAGGATAAAAACGATTGCAGTGTTCCCCGAATAATTTAGCACATCACAGTGACGATTCAAGAATCTGGCCTTTTCATGCTTGGTACTCTCTCATCTTGCTCCATTCCTTGCAAAGCTCCTTCAAATATGCTATGAAATTACAGGGAACATAGTGCTTAACTCTGCTCCATAGATTTCAGAGGAAAAAAGCTAAATAATTGGAAACAGTTCAGGAGAGAAAGAAGGTAGATTATTCCATAAAACTAAATGGAATTAGAATTTAGCATTGAGTTCAGCTAGCAATCTCAGTGTGAAAATGGGGAAACCAAGGACATCCCCAGCATGATCCTGCGTATCTGAGGATGTGTCTTCTTATAGATAAATTTTATGTATAAACCCCTTAGATCCTAATCCACATAGAAAAGCACTGATCAAATTTATATGCATGACTTGATTAACGACTTCAATTTCATAGAAGCTGATGGCAAGAATATGTTGAATATGGCACTTGATGCCTAATAGATCCACAGTGTAATTCCAACAGGCAGAGAAGATGGTAAATTACTATGTTTCAACCTGCTATCTCTGGAGAATCTAAATTTACATGAAACTTTCAGAAATATAAAGTCATCTAGGATTGGCTTGATGAGAATGGAAGCATACGGGAACAATCAAAACCTTAGCTTAGACTTTATTTACGCAATAATGTGCCTAATCTTGTACTCTGAAACTTTACATACTTTCCTATTGTTGTTTCTTAATTGTCACTTCTCAACCCATACAGCTAAGCCACTAAATTCAAATGTAGTTTGGGGAGAAAAAGATAGAAAAAATTTCCAGACAAAAATGTGTAAAATATTATTTTAAATTATTTCAGAAACAAAAACATATTAACATAACAAATTATCCGGAAAAACCCCACTATCCTCACAGAGATTAACATCCTAACTTCAAATTCTGACCCAAATCAGAACTAGCACTTGAAGTCTATGTATTGTTTCAAGTGGACACAAAGAAGTAAGTTGGTTTCTCCTTCTGTTTTATGAAATAAATACATTTTTAAAGGAAAAGTATACGTTTGAGGGGGATGGTAAATAAAACAGATTCCAACTTGCCTCTAAGACATTCTGTTTGGGCCTCCCAGCACTCTGGGAGGCCGAGGCGGGTGGATCGCTCAAGGTCAGGAGTTTGAGACCAGCCTGAGCAAGAGCGAGACCCCCGTCTCTACTAAAAAAAAAAAAAAACAGAAAGAAATGATCTGGACAACTAAAAATATATAGAAAAAATTAGTTGGGCATGGTGGCACATGCCTGTAGTCCCAGCTACTCGGGAGGCTGAGGCAGTAGGATTGC
>CAUYSK010070501.1:0-10091 GCA_963575035.1 Avahi laniger | reverse complement strand
CAATCTAGGAAGCATCCGATCACAAAGGAGAAAGGTATAGGGTAACTGATGCAACGGAGTAGGTGGAATTCAGAGTTAGGACAAGCAGGGAAAGTCAGGTGATGGCAAGGGGGCTATAAGGATGGTCACTGAAAGCCAAGAGAAGGTAGATGAAGGAACAATTGGCTGGCACGAGGCCAAAGGGCTAGGGCCTTGAGTGATCAACTGCTGGCCAGTTTCCTTAAGCTTCAGGACACACAGCCGTGTGTATTCTAGGAACCTTCTAAACAGTCACTGCAGCTGGGTGCTGGTCACTTCACCGAATCTCTCGGAACACTGCCTCTCACATTTGAACTGCTGCTCTCATGTAGATTGTCTTTTATCCTTAAATTTGGCAGATACTTAGCTTTTTCAATTCTGTCCAGTCTCCTGTAATTGGCACTGTGATTTGCAGGGTTCCTGGCTTTTATTATTGCATCTCAAGATACTATTGCCCAGATCATCCTTAGGCCAAAGGTTGCTCATCCCAGTGTCTCACCCAAGCTCTGGGAAACCATAAAGCCCCCGGATGGGATAGGATTTGATGCTAAAGCACAGAGCTGGCAGTAGCTAGAGGAAAATCCAAAAGACCAGTTACTGAGAGACCAAAATGATTCAGGAGAGTGAGTGTGGTTCTTCAGCGGAGGTAAGGGGTTTAGGGAGAACTCTTGTTTTGTCTTCCTTAACTCTAAAGAATATCCTTATCTCTGAATATATGAATGATATTAATAGTTAAAATAAATGTTCTAATGTCCTTGTGTGCTAATTATAACATCTGTGCCAGTTCTGGTTGATTTATATGGAGTGATTTTTATTTTTATTATGGGTGATATTTTCCTTCTTTTCAGCACAGCTCTAATATTTTATTAGATTCCAGACATTCTGAACTTTACCTCGTTAGACACAATATATTTTGAATTCCTGTAAATATTCTTGAGCTTTGTTCTGGGACCTGGGATGGATATTGAAACCGGTTTAATTCTTTTCTTCCAAGAAAACAGTGTCTCGCTTTTAAGATTTGTTAGATAAGATTGGAGCAGTGGTTCGTCTGGTGCTCCCTACTAATGAGTCAAGAGCTTTCTGTATACTCTGCCCAATGCCCCTGAATCATGAGATTTTCCAGCTTGGCTGGTGGCTCTGTACACTGGTCTTGGCACTGGGTGGGTGATAGGCACTGTTACCATTAACCCTTTCAGGTGGTTCTTTTCCTGGCCTCCAGAAATTTCCTCACATGTACGCACTGACTGGTACCTAGCTGAATACTTGAGGTAGATCCTTTGCAGGCCTCTGGATTTTTCTCTTTGTTCAGCCTCTCTCTTGAAAGTTCAAGCCACTTTTATCTCTCCTGACTTTCAGCTCTGCCTCCTCAACCCAGCAAATTCTCATGGTTCTAGGTTCTCTCTGTCTTTTTGTGAGTTGGAAACTCTCTCAAGGTAGTGAACTGGGAACATCACAGAGCTAACTTCCTCCATGCCTCTGTTCATGGATCTCTTTCTTTCTTCTAGGTGTCTTGAAAACAATTTTCATACATTTTTGTTCATAGTTTTGGATGTTTCATGCAGGGGGAAATTCCCATCCTTGTTACTTCTTGGTGGAAATAAAATTTTTAGAGAAAGCTTTTGGGAGCTTGTTTTGTGGTTTCTTATAAAGCAGACAGAGAGGTGGGAGGAGTACAGACTTTGCAAACACAAGTCTGGGTTTAAATTTTAGCCCCACCACTGTGAGACTTTGGGGAGATTACTACATTTTGAAAGCCTCAGTTTCCTCATCTATAAAACATGGATAGTTATAGTGTCTGTTCTGTGGAGGTAAGTGGGAGATTAACTGAGATTATGCTTTAGAGTATCTATTAAATACCGGCTATCTGCATAGACACTGAGACTGATTTACTTTCCCACTCACTATAGCTACCACTGGCTTTTGCAAGATGCAGGACTGTCAGTGCTAAAACTGGATAGTCCTAGGCAAATAAGGATGGACAGCCATGGAACAGGCCTGTGACCATCACTATTTGATCACTATTGCTGCATGATGATTAAGTAGTAGACACTGGGTGTAAAAACCAGCTGCTTTGACTGCGTTCCTTAGTATGCTATTCTACCTCTGGAGTAAAATCAGAATGTTAGACTGAACCTTAAATTTCTTTCCAACTCTAAAATTCTATGTTTCTCCTAGTCCTGGTGTGAGAGAACAAGGTCGAAGTTATTTCTACTAGTTCCTTTTATCTCAGCTGAAAGGTCACATCTTCAGGGAAATGTTCCAGATAGCCTTTTTCCTCCTCTGGACCAGAGGAGATTCCTGTAACATCACACACACACACTTTGTGATTATCATTTTTGCAATTATTTTTAAAACCCTGTTTCATCCACTAGACTGTGTGTTCATTGTCGAATATCAAGCATCCAGCATAGTGTTCATTATCTAGAAAATGTCACTTAAATATTGGTTAAAATAATAAATTCTTTAAAACTCTATATACTGATGTTAAATTTTCTTTAAAATGTGAGAGAATTGATTTTGATGTTGATAAATGTCAACATTGTATTTCAGGATTGATGTGGTTTGACTTTATATCTTCCATTATAGGCAAGATAGATAGGAAGACATAAATTGGCCAATTTCTATTCCATCCCATAAAATACAGATGCAAAAAGAAGGTATACAATTTCTCATGATATCTGAACATGTCAAGAAAAATTGTATATTAAAAAATATTTCAAGTTGAATATTTAAAATGGCCATACCTAGAAAGCTTTTCTGTTGCTGTTATGTTCTATAATTTAAATAAAACTGTTATCTTCAAACTCTTAACATATTATTTTAAAGTGTGTGAGATATTCAGTTTGACCTTTTTTTGATAGAACTATTGGACTCTGTTTGGGTTATATCCAATTATCTCAATTCCTGTTTATAGCACCAAAAATCTCAAGAAAATAAGAAGGAAAATAGTTAAAAAGAAACAGTTTCTGTGTCAAAAAAATTCATCTCTATAAGCTTGACATCAAGAAAATCTGCTGGCTTTTTGCCTCACTGAGAATCCAGAATCCAATTAAATTAAGCAATTTTAAATGACTTAATTAAAGAACATTTTTTTAAATTAAGTAACAAAGTAGGCTGAAATAAACCTGAATAAATTAGAAAATTAAGTTGGGAATTAAAGGATGTATCAGTCTCTATTTTCCATGGATTCTATGAAGTTTAACAAGCCCTATTCTTGTCTTTTTGTGCCTAATAAAATCATAGTTTATCAAAATAGAGAGTCTTGTGTTCAAACCATGTTGCCTTTTTCAATGAAATCGTATTGCTTTGGGGTCCTAAGGTGTCATCTAGAATCCCTGTATTTAGTTGACATATGGGAAATTGAGCACAAAAATTGACAAGTCTGAAAGGATCTTCCTCCAGACAGCTCAGTGAGTAGAGGGAACAGCTGAATCCGAGAGACAGGTGGGCCAGTTCTTAATTCAGATATATATATATTTTTAAGTTTATTTTTCTGGGTTTTTTTCTTGAAGTTACGGAGAGAGAAGGGGAAGGAAGACACAGAGCTAGAAGGATACATTTCTTTTCAATTTTTCCTTTGCATCCTTACTTACACATTTGGGACCATATATTATTTGTAATATTTCAGCTCAGTTTTTAAGTTAACATGATAATAGAAGCAGTTTTTCATGTTGCTTATACAATAATTCTGCACATCATTTTTAATGATGGTATACGGTTTTATTGAATGCATGTGCCATTATGTATTAGATTGAACCATATAACTACCATTTTGTAGGTTAAAATGATCAGCATTAGTGATATTATGTCATTCAACATATAACTATTCCTGTTATGTTATGTGACATGTTTAGATTTATAAATTATCTGCAGTGGATACCTTGAGGGACGTTCGATTCATTCACTTTTGCCACAAACATCATGCATGTGCTAGAGCTGTTCTCAAGGGAAGCAGGAAACTTTGTAGCTAGAATCTCTAGGAGAGTTGGAAGGAGTCAGTTATTCTCCCTACTCCCAGTCCAGTCCCTGGAAGAATAGTAGAAGAGATTGTCACAAAGAATCTGACACTGTCCTCACCAACAGTGCTTCTGTTTGTGGGTGAGCACCTACGTGGGTCTTGGCAAATTAATAGGCATTAGCTTTTGAGCTAGATTATGAGAGCTTGTTGCATTTGGATGCTGCTACATGTATGCTATTTGAAGCTTTTAGGAAAGAACAACCTGCCTTCTAGTCTGCTGTCTTTGTATCTTTGAATGGCCAGTGTTTTGTTTTGTTGTTGTTGTTGTTGTTTTTGTTTTTGCATTAGAGTTGATATTCCAAGGCAAAATAACAGCTTGGCTTTTTACTATAATAGTTCAATTCCACAATGCTTTAGAGATTTAAAAAAAAATTATTGCTTATAAACTAAGGATGATAGTAATAGTTTTTAGGGTTGGAGACAAAGCCACAATGTCCTTAAATGATTATGTGTCATTATTGAAAGTATTACCTCATACTGACCTAATCATAATCCTCATGCACATGTATTTTTTTTTCAATATAATGAGCTATGGAGTGGAAAGAAGCCACAAACAGAATTCACAAGGCTAAACCAGTTGCATTGTTTAGAAATGTAGGCAACATGGAGTGGCAGAAAGAATTGGGGATTTGCAATGAGACTACTTGCGGTTGAATTGGCCTCTGTCAATTACTGAGTCAGTGACTTTAGAAAAGTCCCTTTCTTTACTGAGCCCCAATGTTCTCATCACCAAACACCTATGGCTGAGAAGAATCCAGAGATCATGAATGTAAGGTGACTGGCACATTGAAGAAGCCCCATAAATGCTAGTAAGGAGTTATATGGTGCAGTAAATTAATAACACAGGTTTTCAGCACACAGATCTGAATTCAAATACTATTGCCATTGGATTAATTTTCTTAAACTTTCAGAGATTCAGTTTCTTCATTTGTTAAAATAATGATACCTGTCTTAGGAAAGTTGTGAAAGATCAAAGGAGATAATGAACATGTAGTTTTTAACCTTGTGCCCGATGTATGGTAAGTGTTAACTAAATGGTGGTTGATTTATATTATTAGAGTATAATATTTTTCCCACTCTTCTTTTGGCAAGCACTTAGGGTGAAGTCACAGATTCCTTTTCCAATTCAGGTACTAATATGCACCCCAATGTGCTTTTCAAACTTTAGCTGCTTGTCAGAAAATGAATACTGTCACTTTGATCTACTATTCTTTTCACAGTATCTTCATGGTGACAGGTTGATTTTTCTGTATATGTCACAAAAATACTCAATAATAGATGGTAATCCTTAAGGTACTCTTTCTACCTGCTTACATTCTAAATCTTCAGTTCCTTTTTAGATGCCGTAAGCACTCTTAATTAAATCCCTCTTTCGCCAGCTGAGTGTTTTTCCTTGAAAATGAAAGCTTAACTAAAAGAGAGACTATATGTTTGTATGTATGTGTGTTATATGTTTAAAAGATAGATATGTATGAAGAAAGACAGATGACTGAGATGATAGATAAACAGATGATTGATAGACAGATAGATAGATAGATAGATAGATAGATAGGGGATAAATAGAAGTCAACATTTAATTATCCAGATCATAAAATTATTATGCCATAAAGGCTTACTTCTTTTTTTTTTTTACATAATTAGGCTTCTGTGCAAAAGCATGAGCCTCCTCAACCCATATCTACTAAACCCATATCTACTAAAAATCTAGACATTTTAATAGTTAACCTACAGATCATGTGGATCAAATTTCCATAGTCTACCAATCCCAAACATCTGTCATGTAAATAAGAAATATGTTACTTTAACTAAAAGGACACTTGTTAGAACAGGTATTCCAACATATATCAATCAAAACTAGGGATTTGCCTAAGGTCAGCCTTGTCCTGGCTATTCAGCCAAAATCTGCTCTTCTACTTCAGATTTAGCCTTTAAAAGGATGTATGACTGAATTTTGGCTTTGTTTCTTCCATCCCTGAACTTAAGTGATTGTACGAAGAAACAAGTACATGAAAATGCATTAGAAATAAAAATATAAGTAAGGAGCAATTAGCGTAAATCTGCTTTATTCCCGGGATGAGCACAAGGCTTCACATGATCCCCGTCATACACACCATGGTTGGAACTGTAGTAGCCCCCACACCAAGGTCCTTAGGATCTGACCATGGAAACTGGATCCTTGTGCCCCTGCCAGTCTTGGGTGAGATGCCACAACACAGAACACGAGATACAACTTCCTGAGCAGTTATCAAGAATGGGCCAAGTGACAAAACTGAAAAAGTGCAGTGAAGTCATCATCTCATTGAGTGAAATTTGGTCAGTCAGAGAAAAAAGATGACCTATATTCTGTTCCTCCCTTGAAGGCCTAGTTAGATATCCCCAAATGACAGAGAAACTGACTGTGTCTCATTGTGGAGATATAGCTTCATAATTCACCAACTTGAATTCCTTCCCCTTTTCCCTGCTGTGCAGCTCAACAACACAAATATATTGGCTTTTCCTCATTCCCAGCCCCGCTTTCTCTACTGCTTCACTTGCAATTCCTGAGATCACTTCTCAAATAAAGTGTTTGATCCCAAGTCATTGTCTCAGGCTCTGCTTCTGATAAAACCCAAACTAAGAGATTGCTGCCATCAAAGACTTGAAAGATTCGTGAGGTTGTGGTCCCCTCATATTCCTCTTCAATTCACCTTCATCAAGGCCTGATCCATCGGGGTGGGGGGTAGATGTCAGGCGTCCACTGGAAATGAATCCAGTTGTAGTCTTCATTGCAGTGGCTGTGCTGGAAGTACTGTCTTGACAAGAGACAAGCAACACAGCCTCTGTCACTTTGTATGCAGCTATTGATTGAGCAAATGGTTTAAATGCTTTTTTCTCTTCAGTACCAATTAAGTGTGAGAATCAAAAGCAGATAGCTATTACACAGCAAGAATGGCAATACATGCTCACTTTCTCACCCCAGAACCACGGAGGAAGTGTGTGGGTCCCACAGTGTGGTGTCCTACTCACCAGGCCTGTTCCACGTGTGGCCAGTGGCAGAGACGTGCTGCCCATTACTTATAGGACCATTTGTTATGAAGACCAGCCAACCAACTGAAGGCAAGTTGATTATATTCAATCCCTCCCACATTGGAGGAGGTAGTTATTTTTCCAGACCAGAATTAATAAATAATTCACATACGGAAATGCAGGGAAGTTGCTGTCCTTAGCATGATCATTGATAAATACTAGACAAGAGAGCAAAAAGAGCCACTAAGAGAACTTTCCTTCTTTACTCCCCTTGGAGACTATTCTAAGGCAGCATGTTTCTGTTGGCCCTGATTGGGGGTGTCCTGCATGACCGTGTCACTGGATCCATCTTTTACTGAGCCACTGCCGACTCACAAATGCACCTGCATGTACTTGCTTTGCACCTTCCTTTCTGCTCACCTCACGTTCCCCTCAATCTCGCCGCTCTGAATTGCACCTTCTGATAAATTACTAGTACTTGAAATTTGCCATAGGCTCTGGTTTTTAGGGAACCTGAGCTAAGTCATTGTCTTCTTCAATAACTGCACAAAACTTCATATGGAGAGTTTTATTCAATAAAATTTTCTTACTAGTGTCAACTAAATTTTTAAGTCCAGAACTTAAACAAAAAAAAAAGAAAATACAAGGATATACTTAAGTCACTTAAAATCAGAGCAGATGGCAAGCCTAAAATCTTAGAGATAACGTTTACCTTATGTCTTCAGAGACAGCAAATAAAGTAAAAACCTTGCTCCACAACTGATCTTAAAAGAAAGTAATAAATTTTAGTGTTACAAAGTACCATATAGGGACATAAGAAATAATCTGGCATCTGACAATACTGAGAAATTATTGTTTATTAACAGCTACAAATAAAAATATCAGAATTTTTAAAGGTGACTGAATTCTAACAATGAAATAATAGTAATAATAATACTAATATCTACTTTTAAAATTAAATTCCAGATTTTATTTTGCATCCCCTAAAATGAGGTGGTGATATTTGGCTCTGGCTTTGGCCTTGGTCAAATAAATACTGATTTTTATACTCACTCCTTTGACAGTTGTCCAACAGAAATACGTAAGACACTTGTAAAAGTTAATACCCCTCTTTAGATGCCACTAAGGATAGAACACAGAAGCCACTAATACATACGTCACAGTCCTATTAGGGGTAATAATGACTAGTTAAATGTATTGTTACAGGTACTCCACTGAGCACTTTAAATGCACAAGAAATTTAATCTTTGCATAACTCTCCACAAAGTACATTATAATTTGTTTAGGTAAATGCATGCACCAAAAGACAGAGAGTTTAACAAATCATTCAATGTTATCCAACTTATTAGTGATATATCTAAGTGTGATTCCAGGTCAGTCTCAGCCAGAGCTTATGTTTCTCATAATAGGGAGTGATTTTTGAGTACTTATTCTTCACCGGGCCCTGTTCAAAATCCCAAGAAACAAAAGTGGCAGTTATTATAATTATTCCTATGTAACAAATGAGGAAACCAAGGTACCAAGAGGTTAAGGAATTTGCCTAAAATTACACAACGAGTAATTGGAAGTTCAGGGATTCAATGAATTCGGCCCTAAAGCTGCTCTTGATCAGTTGTCCACTTTATCCATTCCTAGCCACATGTGAAGTGTATCTTTTAGGATTACTATTAATATAATTGATTGATATAACATTTATTTTCTGATTGTGACCTCAGTATTTCTCAATAAATCCTTTGTTGGCATTATAATGTCTTCATTTCAAGAATTCTTCCAGATTTGTATGCAGAGTGACACCTAGATTAGATAGTTCTACCCACAGTAGGCCCCAGGTGGGCAAGCAGTCCTTCTAGAAAGAATGGTTTCATAACAAGACTTTTTTTGAGCCTGAATGCTGTGCCTGTTATATATACAGAAGGTAAAATGGTTCCGATACTCTCCTAGAGAGCAAAAATCATGGGAAAAATCATGTCTTTTAGAAGATAAGACAGAGCTAGCTTTTGATACTGTAGAATGTGTTAAAAGAAGGCAGCTTCAGGCTGTGTCTCATTTTCTTTTTCAAAGTTCTTAGATTCCTTATAAAAATAAGCACTGTTCAGACCTAATTCTACAAGAGCTGCTGTTGGCCTACTTGGATCACTTTGGAAGACAGGAGGTAACTAAAAATATAAATTTAGTCCACCTGGTTCAGCTATCTCATTAACCTTTACAGTACTTGAAAAGGTCCATGATTTAAGATTTTATAAAATGCTAAAGGAGATATTTACATAACAAATATTCTTGAGGCAGAAGCATTCTTAGAATTTTTTCTATGAACTCTACACAACAAAGAAATTGCAAATATAACTGTCAGGCGATTCTAGTGTTAATTAACAATGCATCCTCACTACTATAATGGTTAAGATGAGTTAACATTAGTGTCTATTACTTATACATTTCTCAGTTCACACAGAGTTGAGTTCTTCACCAGTGCAAAAGCTATACTTATGTATATTTACATTTTTTTCTCTTTTTCTTTTCCTTTCTTTTCTTTTCCTTTCTTTCTTTCTTTCTTTTTTTTTTTTTTTAATTTAGGGATGGAGTCTAGCTCTCTCACCCAGGCTGGAGTGTAGTGGCAAGACCATAGCTCATTGCAGCCTCAAACTCCCAGGGTCAAGTTATTCTCCCACCTCAGCCTCCCAGGTAGCTGGGACTATAAGCACACACAACAGTGCCTCACTAATTTTTTATTTTTTTGTAGAGATGAGGTCTTCCTGTATTGCCGAGACCTTAAGCAGTCCTCCCACCTTGGCCTCACAAGTACTGGGATTATAGGTATGAGCCACCACACCCAACCTATATTTACATTTCTATGATTTATTCTATAAAAATCTTATGGAATAATGTTTCCATTCCATAAGTCTTTGTCTTGTTTTTTTTTTTATTTCAGCATAATATGAGGGTACAGATGTTTAGGTTACGTGTGTTGCCCTTGCCCCCCCTCCCCCCCTCAGTCCAGGTTTCAAATATGTCCATCCCATTGTGTGGTGCACATTGCACTCTTTGTGTACAC
>CAUYSK010070493.1:0-44373 GCA_963575035.1 Avahi laniger | reverse complement strand
CTCCCAAGTAGCTGGGACTACAGGCATGCGCCACCATGCCCGGCTAATTTTTTCTTTCTAATTTTTGGTAGAGACGGGGTCTCACTCTTGCTCAGGCTGGTCTCGAACTCCTGAGCTCAAACAATCCGCCCACCTCAGCCTCAGAATGGTAGGATTACAGGCGTGAACCACTGCGCCCGGCCTAAAACTGACATTTCTTTTTTTTTATTTCAGGGTATTGTGAGGGTACAAACATTATTGTTACACTTTATGTCTTTGCCTCACCCAAGTGCGGGTTAAAGGCGTGCCCTTCCCTCCCTTTAGTGCTCCCCGTGTCCTTTAGTTGTAGATTTGCCCCCCCATCCCCCTAATCCCTAGAGAATATTTCTGCCATGTGATCAACCTAGTGGTGATCGTAAAACTGATATTTCTTTTTTTTTTTTTTTTTGAGACAGAGTCTCAATGTGTTGCCCGGGCTAGAGTGCCGTGGCGTCAGCCTAGCTCACAGCAACCTCAGACTCCTGGGCTCAAGAAATCCTCCTGCCTCAGCCTCCCGAGTAGCTGAGACTACAGACATGTGCCACCATGCCCGGCTAATTTTTTCTATATATTTTTAGTTGTCCAATTGATTTCTTTCTAATTTTAGTAGAGACGGGGTCTCGCTCTTGCTCAGGCTGGTTTCAAACTCCTGAGCTCAAACAATCCGCCCGCCTTGGCCTCCCAGAGAGCTAGAATTACAGGCGTGAGCCACTGCACCTGGCCTGACATTATCATGCATATTGCACAGACTAGTACCACCAGCATAATGTCGAATAGAAGGAGCAGTACCAAATATTTTTTCTTCTTCTCAATCTGAGAGGGAAAGTTTTCAATATTTCCAATTAAATATGATGTTTGCTATAGGTTTTGTGTAGAAGCCCTTTATCAGATTAAGAATGTTTCTCTTCTGTTCTTAATTTGCTGATAGTTTTTAGCATGAAATTATGTGAATGGGTTCTTACACAAAAGGTAACATACTATATACATTTTTACTTTGCTTTATTCACTTAGCAATATATCTGGAAAATCACTTCATATCATTTCATAGGAATTTCTCTAATTCTTTTTTTTTTTATACCTTCAGAGTACTCCATTGTGTGGAGGTATTATCATTTATTCAACCAATATCCTACATACAGGTATTTAGGTTGTTTATAATATTTTATAGTTATAAATAATGGTATAATGGATAACCTTATGCATATGTATTTTTGCATCTTGGAAGAGTTTCTTCAGGTGAATTCTTAGATATATGTTCAGGTAAATTTCTAGGAGTGGGACTTCTGGGGGTTAAAGCATAAATGGACGTATAGTTTTGTTAGATGTTGCCAAATTCCTCTCCGTGGGGACTATACCATTTTGTATTCTCTCCAGCAATGTATGAGAGTGCCTGGTTCCTCACACCTTTGTCAACAGGATTGAAGTTTCGTCGATGTGATGGGTTGGAAATAGTACCTCAGTGTAGTTTTATTTTGCATTTTTCTTATTATCAGCGAAGTTGAATATCTTTTCATATTTAGGAGAAATTTTATGTCTTTTTGTGCATTGTCTACTCTGATATTTCCCATTGTTTTAAAAATTAGGTTTTCGGCCTTTGTTCTTGATTTATAAGGGCTCTTTATATATCAGTGATATTAGCCTTTTATCTGGAATATACGTCAGAAAACTATTTTATCTTAGTTTGCTATTTGTCTCTTGACTTTGCTTATGTTATCTTTTGACATACAATATTTTTATGTATTAAATACATTATCACATCCACATTTTACCCATTTTACCCATATCTAGGCTATGAAGAAATTCACCTATATTTTATTCTAGTGTTTCTGTGGTTTCATTTTGTACCCTTAGATCTCTGATCCATTTAGAGTTTATAATTTTGTATTGTGTGAAGAATAGACCCATTTTTTAATTTTTAAAATGGCTATCCTATTGTCCCCAAACCATTTATTAAAAGGTCCTTCTTCGTCTCAGTGTTTTGAGATACCACTTTATCAGAACTAAATTTTCCTATATAGTTGGATCTATTTCTAGACTTTCAATTCTATTGTACCAGTCTGCCTGTCTATTCACACACCAGTGTGCCTGGTAATTTTTGAAGAAATTCCTAACATTATGCATGAAAAATGTTTAAGGATATAGATGATGTTACCTTTCTCCAAAGGGGATTTAACTTTCTTCTGCTAGGCATTCATAGGGGCAGATCACCTTGATTTAGTCAGCAATTGACATGACTTGGGGCTAGATTTCTAGCTTGTGTGTTTGCATTTTGCCCTTACTCCTAGGGGCATAATCTCTTCCCAGAACTCAGCTGAAAACTTGGAGTTAACCACAGGCCTACCTCTTCTTTGGTAGTCCTTGAACTCTAGCTTTTGCCTCTCTACCACTGCGAGGCTGCTGAAATCTCTGCTTAGGTTTTCAACCTCTTAGTGGCTATTTTCTGCTTGGCTAAGAAAGCTTTGACTTCATGTGTGTACTGGTTAGGAATCAGCAAATGCCTCCAGGGGAAATTGTGGGCGGAAGCTTGGGCTTTCCTCTCTGCAGTACCGTTTTTCTCTAGGTTTCGCCCCCCTATTCCTCAAGTTCAGGCTGCCTTGGAAGCCCTGAATCCTGTTATGTTTCCCCATTCCAGAGAGAGTGCCACAAGCCACTGGTGGCTGTTTCTGCTTAACCTCTGAGCTCTGTGCTGCAAACTGGCAAATGTTCCTGAAGGGGAAAAATGGGTAAAATATAGGATTTACTTCAGCGTTCTGTGCTTTGACCTTCCGTCAGGGTCTTTACCCCTCAAATTCTGCCTGCTTCGTTAGTTCTTCAGTGCCTTATGCTGGGGTGGGAAGAAGATATCTGGTAGACTAACTGCTCTTATACCAGCTCTCAACTAGTCCTGCTACTCTTGCCTTCAGAGATATCTCTGTAAACCAAAAATAAAATCATGAGCCCCCCCCGCCAGCTGGATGGACCCCTGCTTGGTGAAGGTGACCCCAGAAAAACCTTAAAACTTTGAGTTCCCAGACATGATGGAAATGGAGATCAGACATGCCTCCTTAAACCCCCGCCCTTTTGGAGTTTGGGCACACCAGCATTAATGTTAAAACAGAGATCATAAGACTGACAAAACAGACTCTTTGTGGCAGTAACATACTATATTACAAACAGGACGTAAGGCCATGCAAGGCACAGGTTAAATCAGGCCTTACAAACACTAAAATCTCATTAAATAGGTTTTTTATTAAGCTGGTATATAGTGTGGCTTACTTTCCAAACTGACTCTGACATAGCATCATGGGACAGACAGCAGACCCCTTGATCTTAACTCAAGCATTCTTTCTGCTGACTCCAAGTCTTTAGACAAAGCTTTATTTCTTTAACCAATTACAAATCAATCTCCAAACCTACCTATAACCCCATTCCCTGCCTGCTTGAGATGTCCGGCCTTTTCAGGCCAAACCAATGTATACCTTCCGTGTACTGATTTATGATTTTACCTGTAATTCCTGTCTCCCTAAAATGTGTAAAACCAAACCGTAACCTGACTGCTTCATAACCGCTTAGTCAAGGCTCCTTTGGTATGGATTCCTGGACCATGGTCACTCATATTGGCTCAGAAAAAATTTCTTTAAATTATTTTAACAATTTGGTTTTTTTCTGTTAACGTCTGGTATCTTTAAGCCCCTGAGCCCTTCCAGGTTCTGGCTGTGAGCTGGCTCCTTCTTTCTGGCTCCCCCAACCTCCTCCCGCCCTCATCCTGGTAGGCTTAGATTTCTCAAGACTCTAAAATCAGTCACCACTTACTCATTTGCCTTCTAGCTCCTTTTTTTTCAAGGTTTCTTTTGCATACTTTCTCCCTTCTTGTTGTTCTCTTTGTCTTTGTGGGTTTGTGCCTTTTAAAATAACTCACTATCTTTTTAATTTAGTTTTGGCAAGAAGCATAGATAAATGCTTTAAAACTAGAAGTCTTGCATTGGGTTTTGAATGCCAATGACCATATTTTTCATTTCTATTAGTTCTATTTCATTTTTACTTTTATTTGTTCTGTTCTCTTCTATATTAGTCTTGCCATGTAGTATCGATACATCCATCTTTTTATTCATCTTAAATATATTTAAAAGCTTTCAAATTGTTTTATTATTTCCAAGTATTGTGGAGGAGGAAGGAGTGGAAGGTGTTAACTCTTTGTTATGTCTCCTAACTCTTCCTTATGGTGGTTTGTTTTTCTTTTTCCTATGTAACACTTTTTCTGGTTGGAGTCCTGTATGCCCTGGTGGTGGAGACATCCCTACAGAGTAGGTTTTGCCTTGGTTTAGATTGATCAGAATGTGCCCTTGTGGTTTTCTTATTCCTGGACCTCTATACATATGGTTTCTGGAATGTTCTGTTTTCTCATCTTTGCTTGGATATCTCTTACTCATTGCTCAGATCTCTGTTTAAAAGTGATTTTCTCTGAGACACTTTTCCTCATCCCCCATTCCCTATATTTCCCCATAGTACCCTGTACCTGCCCCATCATAGTACTTAGTACCTTGTAGTAGAGTCATCATTTTACTTCTCTCTCTTCTGTGTGATTGGACTAAATTCTGTGAGGCAGGATCATGTTATCTTGTTCACTGTTAAATACCTAGTGCCTAACAATATACTTGGTCCAAACTAGGTGTCAGTAAATATTTTCTAAATAAATATGATGCTGTATCTTGTTTTCAGAGGCTTTGCAGGAATGGATTGCAGATTGGTCTGAGAGCATTGTTTTTTGTCCTGGTTTTGCTGCACTCCGGGTGACACTCCTTCACAGAGCAGTGCAGGGTAATGCAGGCATCATCTACAAGCATAAAATGTGAATGGTTCATAAGCTGCCTTTTAGAGCTATAGATTTTCTTCCTGTTTTCATCACTTCCACATATAATACATAAGTGGGTCACACACTTGAAAACAATAAATTGGGATGGAGTGCTTGGCACTCAGCATAAGACACAGTCTTCCTATGCGGCTCACTCTTATACACTGTGAAGCGGCTTCCATTAAGTGAATGTTTTCAGTTCCATTTGTGAAATGTGTGACTATTAAACAGCTGTGTTACACTCTGTTATATCTGTAGTGCTCTCTTTTCAGGTAGTAAGAAGTGACAAATTCATACTGGATAAATAATAATATGCATATCCAATAATTAGGCCCACAGTTTACAGTGGCTTTGACTGTTATTTCCTATAGGTATCCTCAAAACTTAGGTTTAGGAATACTGTCTACATTTTTGTTATAGTTAAATGAATGGATGACTTTGATTTTCTAGACTATTTCTATGGTAATACTAGAATGAAGAGTAGTGGTGGTAACTATTGTAAAATTGTGGGGAAGTACTAAAAAGATTCACTCATTTTGGAAATAACAGTAATAATATTTGCTTACATTATTAGCTAATATTACTAATATTTGCTAATATTTATTGAATGCTTACTAAGTGCCAGGTACTCTTCTAAAAACTTTACATGTACTACCTCATTTAAATCTAAAGAAAAGTTGGGTTTACATCAATACATTTTCATCATCAAGCTAGTATGTGAATGTTCCAGAGAGAGCATTCAGACTCTGCTCAAAATGGGATACATTTTAATTATATCCAAATGTTAGGCTACGCTAAAGTGATAAGGTGATAACTACTGCTATAACCTACTATTCTTTGACTGTTTTTGTGTAAACTTACTCTTAAGTTTCCAGTACTGCCTAGTAATGGCAAACTAGGTAATTTGGACCAATTTTCCCAATGAAGACACTAAAGAAGCTGGATCAAATATGAAAAAAAAAATCTTCTAAAAAGCATCAGAAGATAATAGAGCTCTATATATCTATGTCTATCTATCTAGGGAGAGATTTATTATAAAGTTTTATTGACTCACATGATTATGGAGGTTGGAAAGTCTTATAGTCTGCCACTTGTGAGCTGGAGATCCAGGAAAGCCGGTGGTGGTTAGAAGGCATGAGAGCTGGAGGGCTGATTCCAGTCCAGGTCTGAAGGATGAAGAGCCAGGAGTGGGAGAAGATCAGTGTCCCAGCTCGAGAAGTCAGGCAGAGTTCATTCCACTTTCTTGTACATTTTTGTTTTAGTCAGGCCCTCAGTAGATCGGGTGGTGCTCACTCGTACTAGGAAGGGCCATCTGCTTTACTTATCCACCAATTTAAATGCTAATCTCTTCTGGAAACATTCTTGGATGCACCCAGAAAAAATGTTTAACTAGTTATGTGGGCATCCCACAGCCCCGTCAAGTTGACATATAAAATTAGCCATCATGCTCAAGGAACCTTAGGTGTGGAACTTGGGTCATTAGGGTTTCCAGAGTCACAAGAGCCTGCCAGAAGCAAGCAGAAATCCTCTATGTAGAAAAATAGCATCCACACTTCAAGTTATTTCTACAAATAATTTTTCAGATATAATGCCCATCTATGATCAGAGATAACCATATGAGTAGATAGGACAAAAGGAACAAAAATCAGCAGAAACGTCTAGCATATATTCATTTGATGACTCAGAAGAAGAGAAAGAGAGAGAGAATGGGGTAGAAGAAATACTTGAAGATATAATGGCTGAAAAATTTCCAGAACTGATAGAAGACATTAAACCTCATACTTAAGAAGTCCAAAGAATTTCAATCAGGATAAATAAAAATAAATTTATACCTAGACATATCATAGTCAAACTGCAGATAATCAAAGATGAACAAAAAATCTGAAAGGCCATCAGAGAAAGAAAATAATTTACCTTCACAGGAGAACAGTTTGACTGATAGCTGACTTCTCAACAGGAACAATGGAGGAAAGGGGGCAATTAAGACATTTTCAGAGGATTTGCTACCAGGAGATCCACACTAAAAGAAATTCTAAAGAGTGTTCTTTACGCAGAAGGAAAGTAAGACTAGTGGTAAACGTGTGGATAGATGAACACTGATGCCTTAGTCTGTATTGTAAAGGAATACCTAAAGCTGGGTAATTTGTAAAGGAAAGAGTTTTATTTGGCTTACAGTTCTGCAGGCTGTACGAGGAGTGTGACATCAGCATGTGCTTCTGGTGAGGGCCTCAGGAAGCTTCCACTCGTGGCAGAAGTTTAAGAGGAACTGGTGTGTGCAGAGATCACATGGTGAAGGAGGAAGCAAGAGAGGGAGAGGGGAGGGAGGTGCCAGGCTCTTTTGAACAACCAGTTCTTGCAGGAGCTAAGAGTCAGAATTCACCCACTCCTGTGAGAATGACACCCAGCCATTCATGAGGGCTCCACCCCCATGACCCAACTCCTTCCACCAGCTCCACCTCCAGCATTAGAGATCAAATTTCAACATGAGACTTGGCAGGGCTCAAGAAACCACATCCAAACCATAGCACTGACTGCATTAAACAATAATAATAATATCTTTTTAAATTTTAAAGATATGTGTAAAATTTTAAAAATGCATAACAACAACAGCATTTAAGTTGCAAGGGACTAAAAGAACGTAAAGTGTTCTAAGTTCTTTCTGGGAAGAGGGTAAAAGTATGGATCAACATTAAGTTTTTACAAGTTAAGAGTTTATGTTGTAATTTTTGAAATAACCAGCAAAAGAAATTCCAAACTAATATATGAAATAAATGGAATAACAAACCTCTCATTCTTTACAGAAAATATAAAATTTGCCAACATAGCTAACCCTCTTGTGTAATCCTAGTGCTACTTTCTTTAAATATACATATATGGGAGAACAGTACTTAAATTTTACTAATTAGATTCAGAGTAAGATGCAAATGAATGTATCCATCTTCTCTCAGTGGAAATTATCGAGAAGAAATGGATTTCTTCATCTTGCAAACTTCCTGCATGTCCTAAATGTATTTTGTTAGACACTGAGAGTCATTTCCACATCCCCTACTGAAAAAGATTTGCGGTTTCCGACTCTGTAGAATCTGGCATCCTCAGGGTCTCTGTAGTAGAAAGACTTTCCTCCTCACCTTTTGTTTCTGTTTTATTTTAAATTTTCTACTGGCAGTCTTCTCCCTGCCTCTCAAATCTTATACGTGATCCAAGATCAAAGTTTAATTCAGACAAATAAATTTAGATATAATACTTGGGGAAACTTCCTTCCTTTCTAATTTTTTTTAATGCTTAGGTACAGGTGAGGAAATAGGGCACTTCACTTCCTCTAGGTATTAGTAGGATTCATTGTGCACAGTAGGATCAAGGCTCAGACTGATTCTGGGCCACTGTTCTGATCTAGGAGGGCTGTCCGGAAAGCATCCAGCCATTGTTATTAATAACATAATGAGAATGGTTACATGACTGGATACTTTCTGACAGCCCTTGTATATTAAAAATGTTAGTAATTCAAATTTAGCCTAATTAACAGTATTTCTCAGTTTCCATCATTTTCTAGGCAAATTGATCTGTCTTAGATTTACATAGTGTTTAACTTGGTCCATTTTTTTCTTTTTTAATCTATGAAAATTAATTTTTAACTACTTAAGTAATACATGAGTAAATTGTCTTTTAAACTTTAGAACATCCAGAGAAAGCTTTCATTTCCTTTCCTGGCCTTCCTCCCCCACTGCTGTGAGTTTGATGTATATCTTTTCAGATCTTTATATTCACAGACCTATCCAAGAACATGCAGAGTATTGCTTTGTGCACATGCTTCTTATCTTTAACATAATTTCCCCTGTTGACAGACCTTTAGGTTCCTTTGCTTTTCAAACAGTGTTTCAGTGAATACTTGTACCCGTGGGGGTGTGTCCATCTAGGGAGATATCTAGGGGTGGACTTGGTTGCTCATAGGTATGCCCATTTTCAATTTTAATATCTTCTGCAGAATTGCACTACCAAGAGGCAGCAGGTTGGAAGAAGACCTTTGTCCTCACCATCTTGCCAGTATATGACACTATCAAATTTAATTCTTTTGCCAGATGTGATTCTATCTGGGTTTCCTTTATCATGTGAAGAAGTAAGTTAGTGAATGTCGCATCTTTCCCTTACACAAGCAAACCTTGACAGATAACCACCGCTCTTGTCCTGGAGTTTAGAAGATTTCAAAGACGGTGGAGGTATCCATGAGACCCCCACTTCCCCCACTTCTCTGAAATTAAGGAAGCATATTTTTTACTAGAAAAAGCATCTGGGACAGATTAAAAGAATGGAGGTGGCCTTCTGTGTCTGGGCAATACAGACCTCCTGAACATAGAAGGATGAGGCTTAGCATGATGAATAGTGACCAATGATGATTTTATTAATCTGGGAAATGCTGAGTGTGATAATCAGTATCTTTGAGGTTTATGCTAGTGAGGTTAATCCCAAAGCATTTTAGAAACTAGATTTCAGTCTCTCTGCTTTATGATTTTAATTACTACTTTATTCTTAGTGGTAGTGCAGCTGAATGACAATGAGTCTCATCATTGCTGAGAAATTGCTTTCCATATGGTTATTTCATCTGAGAATATGATTTTAAATGAATTACAAATGTCGTAGTACTCCCAGTTTGTGGAATGGACTTATTCAATATTATAAACTTGAATTTTGTATAGTTTTGTGAACTAGGAAATAGAATAGTAAGCAATATGCTTTGTTTTTTATAAATCCTTAACTGAGAAAAAGTGTAAATGAAGGTGCCTATTTCCATTAATCTTAATGGAATTGAACAAATTTTGGTACTTTCATGTTTATAATTACTAATAAAAAAGTCAAATAAAGTATTTTCCATTTTCAGAGCAGTTTACTAATTTTATCTAAAGTATACTTTAATATAGGAATGCAATTACTTAAAGTATCAAAAGTTTGGTTCAATCATTTTGAAAATCACAGAGGCATAAAAGTAGATATTTATGAATCACATTGTAATTTGATTGAAAGTGCTTCTTTCCCTAATATAAATCGTAAATGCTGTGGATGTAGCTTGACTTTAATTTGGATTATAATATGGAAACATTTAAAATGGTAAAAAACAACAACAACTAGTTATAGGCACCTATACTTTAACTTCAAAATATAAAGTTTTTTTCAACTGATCTTGGAATAATTTCAAACTTACAGAAAAATTGCAAGAATAGTCCCCAGATTTCATCCATTTTTAGTATTTTGATATATTTTCCTTTACATGATTAGATGCATATTAGTATCTCTTTTTTCTGAATTATCTGAAAGTAGGTTGCATACATTATTCCCCTTTACCCTTAATACTAAAACATGTATTTCAAGAACAAGGATGTTATTCTCTGACATAACCACAGTACAGTTATTAAATTCAGGAAATTTAATATTGACATAATACTATTATCTAGTCTATATTCTAATTTAGTCAGTCGTCCCAGTAATTGCCTTTAGGGCAATTTTTTTCTGGCAAAGGATCTGGCCCAGATCATGTACTGCACTTCATTGCCATGTCTCTTTCGTCTCCTTTAATCTGGAAAAGTGCCTCAGCCTCTCTTTATCTTTTAAGACATAGACATTTTTGAAGAATAGCAGCCAGTTCTTTTACAAAATGTCCCTCAAGTTGGGTTTCTCTGACATTTCCTCATGATTAGATTCAGGGTAGGCACGTGTCCTCGTCAGACCATCCTGTCGGAAGGTGCATGACATCTATCCAGTCATTATTGGTCATGTTAAAATTGATCATTAAATGTTACTCATTTTCTTCATTGTATAGTTACCATTTTTCCTTTTACAATTAATAAGTAATTAGGGAAACGCTTTAAGACTATATAAATATCTTATTCCTCATCAAGTTTCTGTCCCACCCCCAGATTGAGTATCCTTTGGTAATTTATGTCTGAATTTATGAATTTTTAAAACTCTGTCATTCCTTCTACATTTATTATTAATTGTCATTCTGCTATAATGAAGTGCTTCCTGCCCTTATTTATTTTGATGCTAATAGGAGCTCCTTTCATCTATTTCCTGTGTCCTTTTGACATGCCTTTATAATTTTTTTGGCATTTTATTACTTTTTGGCATAATTAGCTGTTCCAGATCCATCCTGAACTTTCTCTTCCCCAGCATTGGAATTGGCCATTTCTCTAAGGAGCCCTTGTTCTTTCAGTGGGACTGGTATTTAAAAACTGTTACCTGTACTAGTGTGTCATTGCTTCTTGACCTATCAGCAGGTGGAGCAGGAGGATACACCCTCTCATAGATATAGCTAAAAAGAGGGAGATATATTTAAAAATCATGACTTATACTGATACCCCCAATTCCAACATAGCTTCCCACCCCAAATTCTTCCTTGTCCTCCCCTATTTTTTATTTCTCTCTTCTTCCATTTTTCTTTTCTTCCGTAGTGAGAAGCATGGCTGGCAACAAGTATCAATACATTTACTCATTTGATCAATCCTGCAATGCACTTAAAATAGTTTCAGGATTGGCTGTACCCACTGACTATGAAAAACAAACCTACCAAGAAGAGTTCAAGATTTATTTTCAGTTTTTTTATTTTTCTTTATAGTAAGAGTAAATAGTCAAAGAGTAAATAGTGAAACAAAGATGTTCAGAAGATACTTGGATTAGTTATGTTTTTTTTAAAAATTGATTATGGTTGTATTATTCATTTTTATTACAGTTGGGTTCACATATTTTGGTTTGCTTTCAGTTTCAGGCTCCTCCCCCATCCTTATTGATTTGATTTAATTTTTCAATGCTTGTAGAACATTAACATGATTCCCAAACTCAAGACTATACAAAATAAAAGAGAAGATATAATCAGAGAAGAATTGCAAGTTTCTTTTATTTTATTATCTTTTAAGTTAGTAATTTTCTTATAAAGAATATTGATAATTTAAAATGAAACAGTGTATGGTTGGATGCGTCTGCTGTTTTTGAATGGTGGATGGGTAGAGAATATTGATGTCTGTTTCTCCAAGGAATAGAAAATATGTAGAATGAAATAGTCTTTCTCCTACCAGGAGCCTAAAAGGGTGAATGTAGTTCAAAATGGTTAAAGCACAACTTGGATATAACATTATCTGGAAAAAGGCTCAGCAAGGCCTGGAGCCAGGCTTGGAAAGGCCGTGGTGCTTTCCTTGTGTGACACTAGGGGGCGCAATGGCTCAGATGCTGCCTTGAGGCCCCTTCTCCACCAGGCCGAGGCTGGGGAGCGCAGTTCAGGATTCCCAGCCCTGGAGGCCTCCCCAAACTGTTTTGGTGGTTCGGTGCCATCTCTCAGTGTTTTGACCCAGGAGTGGGGTGGAAGTTGGAGATAGGGGCATTCTCAGGCCTCCAGTCTTCTCCGCTTTTGATCTTATTTTTTTTTGCCGCCTAGTCAACGTTTTATTTTGTTTAGTTGGAGAAATGGCTGAGAAGTAACTTGTCCAAGGCCATAATTCAAACCCCAAGCTGTCTAATTATTTTCTTTGTGCCATTTTAGAAAGGTTGTAGAGAGCAGCCATGTATGCTGTATGTCTGTCTACCTATAAAATAAGATCCAGTCTGTATAATTACCTAACACAAAGCAAACTAGCGCAAAGTAGCCAGTGGGAATATTATTAGTCATGCATTAAGAAATCAGAAAATCCAAATCAGAGCCATTTAACAGCGGTCCCCGACATTTTTGACACCAGGGACCGGTTTCATGGAAGACAATTTTTTCCTCGGGCAGGGGCATGGGGGACTGCGCAGGGCGAGCTCTGCAGCTAGGTCCCTAAACAGGGGATTGGGGACCGCAGATTTAAAGTAAATATGAAATTAATGAGATTAGACCAAAAGGAAAAATGTTGAACTGATAGTTAACATCTGATCCCCCCAAGTAATGATAAATAAATTAATTATCCCTATCGCTTGCAAAACCTTGGGGCACACCACTCCTATAAGAAATTGGAGGTACATTAACTTTAAATTGCACTTGTCTGTCTTCTGTTGCTCGTGTAGACTTATTTGCATTGCTTACATTAATTCTTAGTATAATAATTCAATGACTAATGTGAAATTCTTCGGGTTTAACTTTGGGAAAGACAAAATTAAATTGTGCTTTCATCAGTAAATGAGTTGCAAGGTGAACTTGATTTTTAAGAACATCACCTATCCTATCATTGTAGAAACTAGTTAAATAACTTTCTACCCAGGGCAGAATCAATCCCAGTGGGAAGCAGGGCAGCAAAAGGCCAATGTGGCTTTTTCAACTTTATACAGTATGTGAGCGTAGGAGATGCCAGATTTTCCTATTTAACCTCTTCTATTTGCAGAATTGCTTATGCTAGAATTTACCCATGAGTGTCTCCATTAAAGCTTTCACTGGATTTTTTTCATCTGAGGTTGTAAACATTTGATTAGTGGGAAGTGGTTAAGTCACACGTATGAACAGTTGGCTAATGTTTTTACTTTCAGTGTTTTTTTTTTGTCTGTTGCATTTTTTCTTTTATTTTCTCTCTCTTTTCATTAGAATATTTTTCTCTATTTTCCACTTTTTTATGATAACATATTTTATGGATATCTTACTTTGAGTGGAAAAACTACTTGCATTTCAAATCCAAGTGATCGTAGAGGTTTTAGAAGCAGTAAATATTTTATTATATTCAGCCTCTGTATTCTTGCATGTAATTATACACACACATAAACAGATCTTTAGAAATTGTTTGCAAGGGTATTTGTAGGAGCAGAAATGCTGAAAGATCTTATTTTTTAATATGGTTTGTCATTATTTTAAATCTTCTTACACAATGGCACAAAATTGTTATGCATTAATTATGCACACCTATGATTTTAGCATTTAATTACATATCTGTTTTTTTGGACTGTTCTCTGATTGTTTTATTGTATTAATCCTCTTTTCCCTACAAGTTTAAGGGCAAAAAAATTCACACATTCTTCTAAGTTTAGTCCCTACAGTACCTAGTACTATCTCTATCACATAATAGATAATTAATAAATAGTCAATTATTTTTTAATTCTTAGTAAATACGTAACCATTACTTATGTACCTACTATCCGTTTTCTTTTCCATTTTGCTTTTTATATTGAAGTAATTTCAGACTTATTGCAAAGTTCCAAGACTAGCACAAAGAGTACCAATCAATATACTCTTTACCCGATTCCCCAAAGGTTAATATTTTGCTACGTTTGCTTTAATATTCTCTCTCTTGCTTTCTCCCTTCTTTCTAACTCCTCCTCTCAGCCCTTCTTCTATCCCTGTCTTCTTCCTTTCCTCCATCTATCTGTCCAACCATACACATGTATATGTATATAAAGATACATATTTTTTCCTCGAGCCATTTGAGAGTTTTTGTAGAACATCTATTTGCTGTTGCTGTTTCTTTGAAGCATCTTGAATACTCTTTTGACATTGTTGTTATGACAAAGTATTAACTGATGCAGCATAAACACAGTTTAACTCAGTATTAACATGACAGTTTAGCAGTTCCTGATCTGTTCAGGATGCTCTATCCATGGAGAAGAACCTACAGCTAGAAAACACCTAGATACTCATGGATCAACACGGAGATAGTTTTGAAGTTGTATTATGTGGTGATAAAGTAGAATCTACTAGATAAAAATAAACAAAGTGTAGTAAGGTATTTTTATCAAGACTAGATAGCATAATTTATTTTATTTTAAAAAATACCCAACCTATACTTTCAGTCGCCAGTCTAAAAAGATATTTCACATGGGGATTATTTTATTTGTACTGTATCTATTGCATTTCAGTTCTGTATAATACATATTTATTAAGTAGCCTGGCTGGGCCTGTACAATAATTAGGTGATGTGAAAAAATGATATATAACATTATATGTGTGTGTGTGTGTGTATGTGTTTATATATATGTGTATATACGTATATATGTATATAGATAGATACACATACACACACACACACACACAACACACTCTTGCTCAGGCTGGTCTCAAACTTCTGAGCTCAAGCAATCCTCCTGCCTCAGACTCCCAGAGTGCTAAGATTAAGGCGTAAGCCACCATGCCGAGCCATACTTTTAATTTTAAATTTTACTTGCGAACATCTACATGAGATGCATTCTGGGTAATGATTCTTAGGCTTTGTTGAGATTGTGAAATTCTTGTTTAGGTCAATTTTTACACTGATTCAGGTGCGGGCCTCCTGAAAGGTAACATTGTGGATGAGATTGATCATATTCCAAGGCAATTCTTGATTGGTGATACCCTGTTTGAGTTCTCATCATTGTTCTAACAAATCAGAAAAACAATTTTTTTTTGATGATTCATTGGTTTTTGAGAACAATGAAAACATTTTATTTCAACCTTAGCTGATCTCAAAGATGCCACTCATTTATGTAGTTATTTTTTACTTAAAAAGATTCAGCAACTTGGCAATATTTTGGCATCTTGTCGCTAGAACCTACTGAGAGATTTAGCCTCCCAAGGGTTACATGTGAGGTGCTTTCCTAGTTTTTTCCCTCTGCTATTTTCCTTCCTAATGTGAGCAGAGGAATTCTGAATTGACTCTTTTCGTAAAGTTTTCAGGGTGGTAGGCAACACAGTGACAAGAACGCTTGCAAACAGTTTATTTACATTAAATTGATTATATTTTGTCATCATATATTCAATTTGAGTAAATATCTCTCTATGAAATGTCCCTGAGAAGTTATTTTTTGGTGGCAAGCAACACAGTAGAGATGCTGAGAACAGGGAGACCCAAATTCTACTGCAAGATCTGCTATTAACTTTCTGTGTGATCGTGGGCAAGCCGCTATCTCTGTTTTCTCATTTATGAAAAAGAGATTATATCGTTGCTAAGGATTCTTAAAGCTCTAAAACTTTTCCATATATATATATATATATATATATATATATATTTTAGAAAATGAACAGTCACATAGTTGCTTTTTTTATGGGGGAAAAAAGAAAAAGAAAATAAACGGGATTTTAGCTTCTATGTAAATAAAAGTCACACCAAAAAATCTAAATCCAAATCTATGATTTGTAGGTTCCAACTGAAATAGCTCATGTTGCTATCTACATAATGCCAACACATGTGGATAATAGTGACTTTGCATGAGATTTTGGCTGTGTGGGCTTCAGCTTTAAGCTGAAAGCTGGGCAGCTAAGAACTGTGTTATCCAAGAAGCTGGAAAAATGACTTATTTTAATTAATCAAAATATAATGTACAGATGAGCTGGTTGAGACACCAGAATCTGACAGGACTTTTAAAATAAACTAGCAAAGATTTATATGAGCCACTCTGGCTGCACCATGCACCTGGTGGGCTGTCTGGAGGCTTGGATGAATTAGTAGTGATGTCAGAAAACTTCCGCATAATTCTAGGCTTGAATATTGCCATAGGGATGCAGCAGAGGACATCTGGTTTCATTTCAGTTTATCTGTCAGAGCCAACAAAGTCGGGTACTACAGGGACCAGTCCTAGAGAAATAGATTTTAATATCATGCACCTGATCTGTGATAGCTTCTTATTTTTGAGAACTGGATAGGTATACTTGAATAAATTTTTAAAAATTATATTATAAAAGTAATACATGCTCACTATAAAAATAAAACATTGAAAACTACAGAAGTATAGAAATTAAAAAAGTAATAGTCCTCACCTCTACCCACCCAAACTCTCACTCCCCAAGGGCAGCCAGTGGAAGCAAAATTTTAAGGTATTTTACTGAGGTTTGATTGACATACGAAAAACTGTGCATATTTAAAGTATACAACTTGATGCATTTGGGGATAAGTATATGCCTGTGAAACCATCACCACAATCAATGCCATAAACATATCCATCACGTCCAAAAGTTTTCTCCTGCCCTGTCTTTATTAGTAGTATTATTATGATAAGAACACTTAGTATAACCTCTTGGTGAATTTTTAATTTACAATGCCGTATCATTAACTGTATGCACTGTGCTGTTCAGTAGATCTCTAGAGCTTCCTTATCTTGCATAACTGAAACCTTGAACCCCTTGACCAATTCCTTCCTGTTTCCACCTAACCCCAGACCCTGGAAAGCCACCATAAATAATTTGATGTAGATCCCGCACGGCTAGGCCTTTTTCTAATTACATCACTATTTTTGATATACTGTGATTTAATATTAACTGTTACATTATGTTATTGTAATTTAGGAATCAATACCTTACTGAATATACATAATTTTGCATTCTATGGAATGAGATGATGAAGCCCTTTAATATTTCGCAAGTAAGTTGGCAATCTACCGATATATTCAGGTATTTGCCGTTAGTTGCTTGCCCGGGACCAGCCTTGGCAGTTTTCTAACTTAAATGGTGGACTTGGCTTTGCCTAAATGATATAGAGCTTGTCCAGTGTTGGATAAGGAGATGGCAAAGTATAAATGGGTGAGGATATAATTTCTCATCCAAACTGAGACACCTGAGAGTCCTTAATAATTACACTGGGACAACAGGTGTTAACTGGGGCTGCCTGGACATATGGTCAGCACCCTTGGGACGACTTGCCTTCCTGTTCTGTTACATAGTTCTGTGTTCTTATTGGATGACATGGCTGGGAACTCTGCTGCATCTGAGCACTGACCCTAAATGAATTGATGGTTGATTGCTTTCTTGCCCTTTGGTTTCTCAATAGGGAAACTGTGATAATTCTTAGGGAGAACTGTCAGCACCCAGAGCTCAAGACTGTTAAGTTTCTTAGATCCATAATAATAATCTAATAATCTAATCTAATAATCTGTCTTTTCCGCTTCTCACTTCCTGTTCTCTGCTCAGTTACCTCCAGCTGGTCTTCTCTTGCCACCACTCCACCACATCTGCTCTTGCTAATGCCATGAATGACTCTGTGTTCCCAGATTCAGGGGTAATCACATCTCTGTTCTTATTTGATGTAGTTGATCATTCCTTCCTTCCTAGAACACATTCTTCTGCTTATTCCTGTGATCCCATACTCTTCCAGCTCCTCCCTCATTTCCAGTGTTGCCTTCCTAGGGTCCTTTGCTGGATGCTTCTTTGCTTGACCTCTCCGCGTCAAGCTGCCCCGGGGCTCTTCCCTATCCACATTCTCAGCTTTGTGGCTGTGATTATCTTCATGTCAGTGAATGGTGGTACCCTGTGCTGAGATGGAGACTGGGGGAGGAGCAGGTTTAATGTGGGGTGGGGGCGGGGGAAGATCCCAGGCTCTGTTTCAACCATGGTGGGATTAAGATGCCTGCCACATCCCTGGTAAAGATGTCAAGTGGGCAGTGAGATGCATGAGTCTTAAGCTCAGTGGAAGGATCAGGACCGAAGAGTCCTGTCATCCGACCTGGATAATTTACTGAGCAGTTAATCTTTATGGCATGCTACACATTTTTGCAGTTATAATTACAGTTTAGGCTCGCTACCTTCTCACCAGATGATCCCTAAAGCCTTTAACCTGGGCTGGCTAGACGAAGTGCCTCTTGGTAGTCTGTTCCAATTCTTTCTTTCTCATCATGCTCATATTCTGTAATCGTCTGAGTCACCATGTCACCTGTAATGCCCCAGGCAGCCATTCCTTACTCTCACAAGAGCAGTTACATTATCATAGATATCTTATACCCTGTCAGCATTATTCAAAATCCAATCTTTAAATGATACAGCTTTTTCCTCAGTCTCCATCAAGTGGTTATCAGCTGCATCTCTGTTGCTAATTGCATAAATGAAGGCAGATGCAGGAAATTCTGAGTGTGGGATGCTTCCTGTGAAAGGGATGCTCTCTGCTAATGCCATTTTCAGAATGTCTGCTACAGAATGTCTTGTATAAAATGGCAGCTATCACATATATGTATATGTATTAGTATGTATACGTATGTGTACATACTATACATGTGCGTGTACACACACAGGCAGGTACATAGTCGGGATTGCAGCTGTTCCTCACAGTTGTCCAGTAATCTGGTGATTGGGGTAGTGTCGATACAGTTTCTTTGAGGCATGAAATGACTATACACTGGGCAGCAGAACTGCAGCCTGTTTTTCTACTCTGATAGTTTCATTTGTGTTACCTCTTCAAGAAGAAGATTAGAATTAAATTGACTAGGAAAGCAAAGCTGAAAATTGAATTAATTTCAGAGTTGTAATAAAAAATGGGATCTCTTCTACTCAGTGTTAACTAGGACCCTGTGGGCTATACAAATGAAATTGACAGTCTCTCATTAAAGTGGTATTTTTCTCCAGTGAAATGTACTGGCACTAAGTAGTCTCTGCAATGCTTTGTGCTCCAGGATAACAGCTGCCATCAGGATCATGGCACGGAGGGCGGTTCTCATGAAACCCGGGGAAGCCATGGCATTTCTCAAATTGGTGCAACTTCACCGAGTATTTATGGGTGGGATTCCTACACTGTGCCAGACATTGTGCTAGACAGTTAGGATTAGGAATGAATAGCTCAGATTCTTGTCACCAAAGAGTTTCCAGTCTGATGGGAGAAACAGCTACACATAAAACCAAGCTTAAAGTGACTTGGTTAGTGACATGAGAGAAGTACTGTGGAAATACAAAAGGAGAGGTGACTAATTCCATCTGGTTGGTTTGGACAAAAAGGACATAGGTGGTAAGAGATGTGGACTTTGATGTATTTCACCAGGAAGAGAACAGTCATCCAGGACTATAGAAATTATAGAATATTTCATATAAAGTTAAATACTGGGGAACTGATTCAGGTTCAACTATGTGTGTTATCTTTAAAGAGATTTGGTCATTTCATTCCAAGGTAAAATTTCCCCTAAACTGAGGCTACCTTTTTTTTTTCCCATAAGGATGAGAGACACTTATTAAATACCTACCATGTGCTGAATGCCTCTGTGCATTCCCTCATACTACTCGTAACAGCGGCTCTGCAGTGTCAGCAATATTATCAGCACCATGTAGGTGGGAGAGGTCAAGAGGTTTGCGCATGGTTGTGCGGCTGATAAACAGCAGATTTGGGCTTCACGCCCTGGTCCATTCCCCTTCAGCGGCCAAGCTGCTCCCTGTAGAACACTGCCTCTCTCACACAACACTGCTCCAGCTGTGACTGCTGGTTGGGAGTCCACGTGTACTATTCTGGATTAATTTAACCAGCTGTTGCATTTAGGCAAATCTTGGAACCAGGTGCTTTTCAGTATTTTGTTGGCTCGGTGACCTGAGAACTTAGCTGCTGGGTAGGCCCAGGGCAGAACACCACTGGCCTGTTCAACTAGTAGTCCCCATGTCATCAGGTAACTGAACCTGGGGGGTAAGACCCAGATGCTCAAGAGAGTAGCGAGCCCCTCTGTGATCCCAGGAGCAGCAAGCTTGTGGATGGCCTTGGGGAGCTAACTGTCCAGCTGGAGGCTGTGGCTCTGCCCTGGGCTACCAATGCTGAAGAACCCTGGCTACATGAGGAGAAATATTTTCTCTCTGGAGGCACCAGAGCTGCTGCAAGTGACCTTACTCCTTGAGGGTCAGAAGGCTCCACTTAGCAAAGGCCCAGCGTAGCCTGAAGCTGGGAGGACAGGACACTGCAGACAAGTTTCAGAACTGCTTTCCCAAGTGCTTCCGGTACATATGCCCACCCCTCTGCCATCAGTGTTCTAAGCCGGGCTGTCACATCGCTTGTCTTAGATTCATAACCGAGCCCAGTCTTCCCCTTCTGAAACAATAGAGCATCATGCTGAGACTCCCCCCCACCCCTCATCACTGAAGAAAGGAGAAGATATTATTCATCTTCAGAGGAGAATTGCAAGCCTAAAGGAGATTTACTAGCATGTCAATCACCGACATCTCTATCACTAGACAAAACCTCACTAGGTAATTATTAGTATTTCCAATTTACATTGTCTAATCTCTCAGATCTCCATGAAAGGAGCCATATATCTGTCCTCTCATTAATCTCCTACAGTATTTACAATTGGGAACTTCCTTCTTGTAGCTAAATTAAACTTTGCATACTTTATTTGAGCATCCATATTTCTTTATTCCGTACACAGAAGAGATGGGTGATCATAGTTTTGTACTTCTCCTAAGCAAAATTATCACTGACTTTTCTCCCAGAGGCAGGCGAGTTTGGTATAAGAGCATAAACTTTGGAGTCAGATCTGGATTCAAACGTGGTTCTGCTACTTACCATTGGTTTGACTGTGGGCACACTGTTTCTTCATTCATAAAATGGAGCAATATGATCTACTTCACAGGGTTAAATATAAAGTGGCCCCTACTGATGACTGGCACCAAGTCTCCTTTTCTCTTGTTCCTTTGCTGTGCCTAGTGAGTGGGCTGCTCCCACTCGAGCCTTCACCTCTTCCTTCCAGCCAGCCGGAGGAGAAAGAGGCATGCAGAAGGGCACTTCTCCACTAAACACTTCCTGGAAGTTACACACGTGACTCCATTTTCATCCCACTGCCCAGAGCTTGGTTGCAGGGGCACACCCATCTGAGTCCAGGGGAAGCTAGAAAATGTAGTCTTGGCATTTATTCATGTGCCCAGCTGATCTTTAGATGTTTTATTTCTGAGAAAGTAGAAGAGTGTCTGTTGTAGGTTGAGTTTCCCAGGAAGCAGACTCTGAGACAAAGTTTAGCTTGCAGGATGTTTGTTGGATCAGTGGTGATGGAGAAGAGAAGTCCAGCTATGATTCAGACCCCTTGACAGCCTCAGTGGCCCCCATGGGTGCTCTGGAGCTAAGATAGCCAGGCCTTTATGTTCCTACGTCGATCAGTCCTTTATGGCCATGGGTAAGGCAGCTCTCAGCAGTTGATTTGAGGTGACCCCTGATAAGATAGATAGCTGGAGGCCTTCTGGCCAACAGCACTACCAACAACTGGACCAACAAGTCCTTCACAGAAGGGAGTTCTGGGTGATACATCTTAGCATACATCACAGGGAGAATGGGAGAGCCAGCATCTCTGCCCCATATATCACACCGTGGCTGTGAGGATCAAATAAAATAAAACGTAGAGGGCTTTTGCAAGTAGACCTGGCTTAAGGTAAGCACCCAATCATCCTTCGCTGTGGTATTAGCATTTCCCAAGTTATTTTACAGGATGTTTTCTCCCGGAGCATCTTGTGGGACTAAAAGAGTTGGCTACCCCTGGTCTAATGATCAAATTTAGAAACTATTCTGTTGCAAAATCTTTAATTTCTACTCCACGTGGGCCAGTGTTTAACCAATCCCTCTTCTAATAATTTGCATTCAAAAAGGTAGTGTTGACATTGCTTTTGCCTTTGGTTTTCACCAAAGTGGAGATAGAAAAAGTGCCTATGCTATATACAGTTCTGTATTGTTGACATTCATTACTTCTATGAACAAATGTGTCACATAGAAATTTCCTGAAAATAAGATCCAGAAGTGAAAAAATTAATTCATTAAACTTAATGAGCACACACTCTGCCAGCAGGCTTGTCCCACCCAATGCAAGCCAGAATTTCTCATCTGTGCCTCTGTGGTAGGCTCCTAACTGGTGGCCCTGTTCCTACTTTTACCCCCTGTACAGTCTATTCATTTCAGCAGCCAGAATGAACATTTAAAATTTTTAAATCAGTCTTATCAGTTCCTTTACCCTCAACCCTCCAATAGCTGCCCAGTGTATTTGCAGTGAAATTCAAAGTCCTTGCCATTCCCTGCCAGGCACTGCAGGCTCTGGCCCCTAGCCACCTCTCTGACCTCATTTCTGTCCCAGTCATTTTGCTGTAGCCCCACTGGCTTCTTTGCTGTTTCTCAGGTAAACCAAGCAAGGATCTGCATTTGTTCCTCCCTGTGCCGGAAACTCTCCCCTAGATCTGGCCTTGGCTCACTCCCTTGCTTCATCCACATTTCTTTGCCCCTAGCATTTCATCAGAGGCCTTTCCTGACCCTTCCACCTCAAGTGGTACCTCTTGTCACTCCCTCTTTTTCTCGCTCTATTTTTATTCATAGCACTTATTACTACCTGAAACTATATGTTTATCTGTTTATTGTTCATTGTCCATCTCTCCAATGAGACTGTAGGATCTGATGTCTCAGAGACTGTTTTTGCTTACTGCTGTTTCCCCAGAAGAATTCCTGGCACTGAGCAGGCACTCAGCAAATTTTTGTAAGTGAAGGAGTGAGTGTGCTAGTTTCTGAGAATACAGTGATAATGTGAACCCTATTGGAATAGATAGTCTACAACTAAGGCCCATTCCAACAACAGGTGCAATAAAAATTGCAGAATTTTCTCTTTGAATATATTGTAGTAGTAAATGCTTATAATAGAATTTCTAATATTGAACTATCCTTGCATCCCTATGATTACCTTACTTGGTCATGGTATCCAATTCTTTTAATATAGTATTCTTAAGATTCAGTTTGCTGTTATGTATATATATAATTTAGTTTTGGCAAATAAGAATGGTTTTCTGTAGTTTTCTGTTGTCTTTCTCCAGGTTTGATAACCATAAGCATTTTCATGGTTATTCCAGCCTCATAGACTCTTAAAATCTTGTATCTGTATTTCCTAATATTGCTTATTTGTGTTTTCTTTCATTGGTCTTAATCAAACTTGCTGAAGTTTTAACTACTTTATTGTTATTTCACAAGAACATCTTTGATTTTATTCATCAAGTCTACTTTGTTGTTGTTGTAGTTGTTTTGTTCTCTGTCAGTGAGGTCTCTCTTTATTCTATGACATTGCCAAAGTAAGGGTGCAGCTGTGTTGCCCAGCTCCGTCTTCACCGTGTGAGACCTGGTGTCACCGCAGACTCTAACCTGCTTCTCTTTGACCTCAGCACTTATAGAAGGGAAGTCTCCTAACCCTGAAGAGACATCCTTCATTTGGTGCAAATCTTAAGGTTTTAGCCAAATGCCTTTTCACTGCCAGCTAATTATTTGGGATGGGGTGGAGAGTTGTGGTGGTCGAGTGGTGGAGAGGAGCCTGTAGTTGGTCCAGGTCTTCTGCAGAGGCCATTTAATTGAGTCTCCTGATGACTTCAAAATCACTCCCACTTCTTTTATTGTTTGACTCTGAGCTTAGATTGTTATATCCATTTTTTATTGCAGGGATTTTGCTTTGGGTTCCATGTAAATTTGAGTCCTTTGCATTCTATCTTCCACCTTAAATTTTTTAGTCCACTATTAGCACTGTTTTTCCGTATTTAATTTTTAACAAAACAAGACTGTAGTGTGATCTTGCTCTTAATACTGGAAACATAATTATTATCTTGGTGTGTCCTTTTGGGCCTCCTTTAACTTCTGTGTTATAATTGGTCACTTGGGAGAGACAGAAGTCATGAATTCTGCCCAGCACTAGCATCTTTTCCTCACCCCAGAGTGACCATCCGCCCTCAGCTCAATGATTCCAGGGGCAGAAAGAGCCCGTTCCATGCTTGGATATTTCAAATTGGCATGAAATATCATATTAATGTGAGTTTGTTTGAAAGTACTTATGTTTTTTTGGCAAAGAAACTATCCTAAAATTCATGAAGTGATAATATGATTTATTTATAGCAGATTTCTACAGCCACCAAGTTAATGAATTTAAATGAATTTAATAAAATTATTGAGAAATATTTACATATGAACAAATACCAGCTTGTAGAGAAAAGAAGATAAAGAAAACATGTCTAACTCAAAACATATTCTATATTTTTATCATCAAAACATTCAAAGAGTGTGTAAATATATTGACTAAACTTTCTGTTTTCTCTCCAACTGTTGGGGTCATTTAGATTTGTCAGGATATGAGTTCTTTCTCACTTTTATGCAACTGTGAATCTCTAAATGTTTGGTTTGTTTGGGATTATGTCAGAATGTGAAAATCTAGAGTTAGTTCTAAAAAAAATGAGATAGAATCAGCTTAAGACTGAGCATGGTGGCTCATGCCTGTAATCCTAGCACTGTCGGAGGCCGAGGCAGCAGGATTGCTTGAGGCCAGGAGTTCAAGATCAGCCTGAGCAAGAGCAAGACCCTGTCTCTACAGAAAATGAAAAAATTATACAGGTGTGGTGGTGCACTCCTGTAGTCCCAGCTACTCAGGAGGCTGAGGCAGGAGGATTGCTTGAGCCCAGGAGTTTGAGGCTGCAGTGAGCTATGATGATGCCACTGTACTGTAGCCAAGGCAACAGAGCAAGACCCTGTCTCAAAAAAGAAAAAAAAAAAATCAGCTTAAGATGATAGGTTAAGGATTTGTAAAAGATTTCAGTAAAGCTTAAATGTCAAAATTTATTACTAATGAAGGCTCTGAAGTTTGTGCTAAATATATTAATAGAAGAGAGAAAGAGACGGGAGAAGAGAGAGAGAAAAGAGTTTCTCTTCTGTCTAGGATAATGAGAAAGTTCTACCACTCCTCCCAAATTGGGGCTGAACCATAATTCTGACTCCTTAAAGTTGGCTACGTTTCCAAATGATGGTTATGACCATGGCCCTTTTATCACTCTGTGCGGGATGCTTAAGCCATGCATGAAGTCTGGTCCCATATAATTCTCTTTGTTGTGGAAGAAAAAAAACTAAAATATAATTAGAAATACATTGTTAGAAAGAGTAAAATTAATGTATATCTAAATATATAAAAGACCTTCCCTTACACTCTTTATAATTATGATAGTAAGAAGGAATTAATACTTTGCACTTTTAAACTGAAAAATGACAGGGCTTCAGAATTTGATTTCTTTAAGTACAGTATTAATGAAATCTGAGAAGGTGTTTTGAATGAAAGAGCCAATAGGCGAGGAAAGCCATTTTTGTGATAGTCTCATGAACTTGTCAGTGGTCGGACTAGAAAAGACAATTCAAGATTTTTGACGTCTCAGTTTCTCTCAACCCTATCTGACGTGGCACTAGCTTATGCTTTTAGAATATCAAGAAGGAGGGAAGGGAGGTTGTTTACAAAAGTTTAAATAGTGAAGAAAGATGGTTGGAAAACCTTGAAATAATACAGAAATGTGCAGTGTGAAGTGAGAGTCCTCCTCCCACCTAACTCCGCTTTCCAAAGGTCGCTGCTATTCATGGTTGTGTGTACATCCGTGCAGACAAATTTATCTGTGTAGACACTAACATATGTACACTTAACCGACTGAGAAGACATTTCATTTTTTACAGTTTTTCACTATTACAAATAGTAACACAACTAAATGCCTAATGTAATATCTATTGAAATGTAATTGGAAATGAATAACTAATTAGGTATGGTAAAAATGATTTGCAGTCTGTAATCTTACTTAAGTCTAAACAATTTACTAGACTGGGTTGTTCAAAAGTTCAAAAACTGGAGTGATTTAATAGCCCTTAGCTTTTAGTGTGCATTGGCAAAAATGATGTTTGTAGCTTTAGACTTGCACAGATAGATGGTTGATTGTCCAGGAAAATAATTGGCGTTCTAATGCAGAGATCTTCTTTTCGTGGGCTGTGCTGGAGTGAGTGGTTAATAAGGCCTCTTAGTCCTTCCTATGTTCTCTATTCATTTTCCCCAGCAATTAAGGAAACCGTATCTATAATATTGGAGATCTGGAGGAGAATTCATAGTTAAAAAATAAATATACCATAATTATGTCATTCTCTAAAATGAGGTATAATAATTGTAATTCTTTAGGGAAATACCTCAAATGTACTACACAGTTTTCTGATGGAATATGTGCAACCTGGTATAAATAGGGAATAATAACCGAAACGAGATGTTTTCATAGAAACATGGTAAAAGGATAGTGCTTAAGAATAACCTGCATTGTGGCTGTGTGTCACACGAATAATGATTTGAATTTTGTGAATGCTGGAATTATTGCACGAATACAATCGACGGTTCATTCTTGCCTCTGAGCATTTGACATGCTACTTATTATGAAGACTCAAATCCCATGCTTATTTATAATTTTTGGGTCAGTAGGAAAAGAATTATTAGCTCTAGTATCATGGGTTTGTATGTAAAATTTAAAAAGGTAATACTAGTATACAATTTTCCATACATGAGGATATACTACTGGATAATAAAAATAATAATTTACTTTTATTAAGTGCTTACCATGTGCCTGCACTGCTCTGAACACTTAAACATGGAATGATCCATAACCCAACTATATATACCTACTATCATCCCCACTCCACACACGAGGCATAGAAAAGGTCAGCGTCTTGCCCAAGGACACACAGCTAGTGAGCGGCAGGCTGGGGTAAGTGTTGAGAGGTTTCTCTGGTAGTGACGATAAATTTGCACTGAGCCAGCCATCCATTCACACCCTTGTCCTGACCATTTTATGGCCGATGGATGGCATGCGATTTTGAAAAAGGTGGTTTAGGTAAGAAAATGTAGCTGATGGTTATAGAATGGGAAATAATTTCATTCTTAGATAACTCACTCACGTAGGAATTAAAATATTACCAATGTGCCTAAATTATGACACATGCCCAAATTATGGCAGTTTCCCCATACTTCACCTGACTAAAAGTTTGGAAATATAATTGTAACCAGACAGTATGATAAATTATTAAAGTTAGGGAGTCCTAAATATGCTTTAAAGCTGATATCTAACACTAAAAAGCATACAAGTATTATAGTGAAGTACATGCACAAAGTTATAAATACATTTTTAATTTGAAAAATGGCTGATATTATCTTTGCTACTTTTAATTACAGTACATGTATAATAACAAAAGGTTTATATCTTTTATGCCAACCAAATTGCATTCTATATTATATAGAAACTAGACATAAAGTAATAAAATGTTTTAAATAAATCTGTGTTCTCACCAAGTTATATGTTAAATTTCTCTACCACTTCATGAATATCTTTCTTCATTTATGTTAAATTTTCCTTCATCGTTAATACTATTTATGGATTAGTTCATTTGCGTGATAATTCCCTAATAGTAAATAAATCCTTTAAAAATATTTACGAAATATTTTATCTTGTGAAATATTATTATGTGTTTTTAAAATCAAATTTATATATTGGGAAGCATGATACAAATTAGATTTTAGGATAATTGACATATTTTGAAGTATTAGATTTCTTGGGGAAATTGAAAAAGATAATTTTCCTAACCTGGGATTATTTTATTTTCCTTGATCGATTTCAAGGCCTTGTTTTTAACATCTTAGACTCTGTTGTTCTTGTTTCTGGAGCCCAACTAAGACATAACGCTGATTATCTGTTAATTACTTTGGTCTTGTGGATACTGTTTTGGCTTCTCAATTCTCTTTGTAACAAGAATTATGGATGTATCTAATCAAATCATAAGAGGTTATAAACTACTGGATCAACTTGAGTTTTTTTTTTTCCTAAATTTTATCTTCTTACCCTCTTCCCCAAACGCTTTAGTGTTCCTAGCCTCATTCATTGCTCATCCCCACCCACATATCTATTTTGTAAACTTCTTACTCCTTGACTAAGGGCCACAACCTCTGCTAATGAGAATGTTGGGTTGAGACCTGCAACACCACCTGTCTACTACGTAACCTATGGTGATTCCCAGGTGTCTCATTAGTAAAGAGAAGATGAGGTCAGCACCTGACTTGGAGCTATTGGAATGATTAAATTAAATGAAATAATCTGTGTGAAGGGCTTAGCATCCTGTCCCGTGCCTAGCAAGAGCCCAGTAAATTATAGCTGTTTTTATTGCTGTCAGTGCCTATTAGTTCTGTCCCTGTGGATTATTCTACATGGTAGGGAAGTTAATATATGCACGTAAGCATGCATATGTAATGTCAATCAGTAAATAATAACTAATAAAAGTCACATCATATTATATCACATCCTACATGGAAAATGTTTTATTATTCTACGATGCCTGGGAAATGTCATTCACTGACCTCATATCTTGTCTCATGAAACAAGAAATTGTTTAGATTCCATGGCAATTGATACATATGCATATTTCTTTTTTATTGTTATGGATGTTATTAATATAAGTATGTAATGAAACTCTAAGTAGAAACCAAGCTTAAGTCTAGATTTTTAATTTATGCTTTTAAGTCTTCCCTTTACCTAGTTGTTGTTTTAAATAATCCCCAGAACATCACAAATAGTTTTCTGTATTACTCTATGGTCAATTTGTGCACAGCTTCCAAAAGCCCTTTCCACATCTGGAGCTAAATTATATTTGATTTTAGGAGTTTGTCTAACTAGATAAGGAGATGAAACAGACTTTTTTTCAATCTAATTTTAAAAATGTAGTTGAATGTGAATATCTGGTGTTGCACAGAAAGAAATGTCCATATAGTTAGCTGCAGTTTATGCTGAACTCAGGCTGATGACCCAACTGTGATAATTACATTGACTGAAAAATTTTTGAGGCTGGATATTTTAAAAAGATTTTGGAAAGACAAGATTTTTTAAAAATGAGATTAAAATCATTCATATTTTCACCACTCTGGAAATTGACTATTTTTCTTTTTGCATAATGCTGTGTCAATATATATCATAATATAGTTGTAGTGAGACTATACATGCTATTTTGTATTCTGCCATTTTCCTTGATGTAAGTAAATCCACATTGTAACATAATTATTTTAAGTCTTTACATACTAGCATACTAGTGTATCATGTTCATGTTCCATAATTTATTAAACCATTTCCTTAATGTTAGATCTTTATGTAGTTATAAATTTCTAAATCAATTAGCACACAATTAACATTATTGTGCCTATCTTTTTTGTTGAGTTAGGATAATACTTATGAGTAGAATTACCAGGTAAAACAATATAAATATTAATAAAGCTTTTGCTACATATTACAATATGCATTTCTAAAAGTGTTAAAATATTTTACTGTATACCAGTAGTATGTTTTGCCAACATTGGGTATTATATTTTTTTACAATTTAGGCTATGGTTAGGGCCAAAAGGAGGAGGAGTGGCTGTCCAGAGCGCTGCGGAAAGGAGTTAAGTGAAAGATCCATAGCAAAGAGCCTCCTGGCTTTTCTAGTATAATCAACTGGAGACGTCCAAGGTTGGCGATAGAGAGGATGCGATGGCCAGACCTTCTCCTGTGGCTCCTCTGTTTATTCCCTGAGTCTTTTTCCCTGGGGGATTTCTCTCTGCTCTGTCGTCAAGGAGGGCTGCTGCCTCCTTAAGCCTCTGGTTCAGTCCTTCTCAGCTGCTCTTGTCTTAAGCACCCTAGGGCAGCAGAGAATGGCCTGAACTGAGAGGTCTCAGAATTCTTGACAGCAGACATATACTCTAGGTGGTATAAGCAGAAAAGTAATTTACCAAAGGGCATCAGGACATCCACAGGGTCTCTAGGAGAGCTAGAGACCACACGGCCAAGAGCAGTGCCCGGCCACACCCTGCTCCCTCCCCTGCTCAGGTGCTGCTGCTGTGCCCCCTCCCCACTCCAGCGGGTCGTGGTGAAGGACGGCTCTGCTGTGCCCTCGCAGGGAACATCGTTGGGGGTTAGGTGGACAGTTCACAGAAGATGGGACCCGCAACACACATTCCTCTCCATTGCTCTAAGGAGTTTCTGGCAATACTGTAGGACACCACTGAGTCCAGATTTCCATGAGAATTGCTGCCAGTAGCACGAGCTTCTGTATTAAACCCAAAGGCTCTGTTAGGACAGCTGGTCTCTAAGGCCCAGGTTAAAACCATGTTCTTCCCTTCCCTCAGAATCCATCCCCACGCAGAATGCCCAAGTTAATACTGGCCAAGTGAAACTCGATAAGCTTATACAAGTTTCTAAGTTTGCAAGATATTACCATTCTTTTGATGTGTGAGCCTTTCATCTCTCTGGCCTGACTTTTTATTTGACGCCCATTGCAGCTGGAATCTGACTCTGATTGTGGACCTGGAAAGAATGGGGCAGGTGGAGGCTGGAACATAAGAAGACTTAGGTTCTCGAAAGATGGGTGCATCGGGTGAGCCCACTAAGGTCTCCAAGCAAGGCAGGTACCGCCTAAGGAGGCTCCGCAGGGCTCCAGGGAGAAAAGGGGGTTAGGGGAGCTGGTTCAGGGCTTGGTAGTGCTCAAATTGGCCAAATGCTCTCATTTTCCCATCAATTTCCTAACTTTCATGTAAAGACTTGGCTCTCCCATGGTCTCAGCCTTGTCAGTGAGAGAGAGAGGTGGGCGGAGAGACGAAAATTTATTTGTACCTAAATGTCAGGTTCTTATGAGAATTTTAAGAGTATTTATATCTTATTTACTTATTTATTTAGAGACAGGTTCTTGCTCTGTTGCCCAGGCTGGAGTCTGGTGGTGCGATCATAGCTCACTGCCTCCTCGAGCTCCTGGGCTCAAGCGATCCTCTTGCCTCAGCCTCCCAAGTAGCTAGCATCACAGGTGTGTGCCACCAAGTGCAGCTAATTTTTTTGAAAATTTTTTTTGTAGGGACAGGGTCTCGCTATGTTGCCCATGCTGGTCTCGAACTCCTGGTCTCAAGTGATCCTTCTGCCTTTGCCTTCCCAAAGTGCTGAGATTATAGGCATGAGCCATTGTGCCCAGCCCATATTTTAAAAAGGAACCAAAGGAAGATTGAATTGTGAAAAGACCTTGAAGTCATATAGACCTGAGTCTGAATCCTGGCTCTGCTACTTACTACCTATGTGACTTGGCTAGTCCCATAACCTCCCTGAGCCTCGCTATGCTTGTCTATAAAGAGGGATATGAATGTTTATCCTAGTGGATTGTTCTTGAGGAATAAATGCGATAAGATATAAAGTAGCACATAGTTACTGATCTAGAATTAGTAGATAATAGTCAATGATTAATACATGCTTATGGAACTGAATGCAAACTTTAACAATTAAGTAGAGTAACTTGCTAGTGGGGAACTTGGAGTCATATCTGGAGATATCATTTGGTCTGTGGGGTTTTCTTGAGGTCTCTCAAATCAGATTTTATAGGAAAAATTTTGTTGTACCCGTTTGAGGTAGCCAGTGTGTTTAAATGGAATTTGATCAAATGTCCTTGGTCATAGTAATACAGTTGCTGCCTCTATATCCATTTTTAGGCCTGCTATAAGTTACCTGAAACCCAGTGGTACGTACCCCCTTGCCTTTGGCCTAGCTAAGACTTGCCTGTGTGGTGGTTTGCACTGTAGCCTGCTTGTTCCTGATCCCACAGACCCAAAACCCAGCATGCCCCACAGCTGCTGACCATGATAAGGTGTAATTGGTCAACACCAGAATCAAATAAATGAGACCGCTCTCGTTTCGCACGTGTTTTCTTTGAACTACCCAATCAATCCACTGCCCCAGGAAAGCCTACGTGCTAACGTCCATGGACCTTAATAAAGGCGTAGCCCACAGGTCTTCTCTGGCTCGCTCCCCACTTGCTGGTTGAGCGTGTGGCCTGCGAGGTGTGCTGCCCGCCTCTCTCTGCGATCTGTGAGTAATAGAAGGCTTCTGTTATTTTATGCATTTTATTATGCTGTCTTGTCTGTCTCACCTGACCAACCCAACTCACTCGAACCGAACTCCTCTCTGGGTTGGGGCTGGACCCAGGTCAGACAAGAGCCACGAGGGCGTCTGCCAGTATGCTATGACAGGGACACCTGGTCATGTGTGCGTGTGTCAGACACTTAGGCACTATGCTATCCGGCAGGATAAAGAAGTAGCCCGTGAAAGGCACACTATGTGCGTCCACACACCCCACCCATGCCCCCAGACCCCATCCAGGGCAGAGCTAGGATTGATGGCCATTCTCCAGAGAGAGACCTCAAGAATGAATTAGAGGAAAATACACCATCCTTGAAATCTAGTAAAATTATCAACGTTTTTCTCCAGAATAATGGTTATCTGGCTGGTTTTAGTAATTTTTAGTTAATGGTATGGTGTATCAGGCACTTTATTAGAAGTTTGTAAAGGTGTGATTGTACTTGTTTTGTTGTAAAATGACGGCGACCATTAATTGGCTTTTTAAAATAGGACCGAACTTCTCAGAACGTTGATTTCAGAAGATGAAAAATTATTTCTACTGGTGTTTTAATGACTATTATTTTTAAATATGTTTCCATTTTTCATGTAGCCAATGAAAATGAAAGTCATTTTTGATTGATTGGCATGCCATAGAGTTAAAGCTAAATCTAATGGTAACATTAACTTTTTATTCTCTGCCCCGACCCCCCACTCTCTTTGCCACTTACGTTTCTTAATAAAACAAGGCAGGTTTGCTATCTTTTTTGCTTTTTATTCTTTCTTATACTCATCATCTGCTGTCTTGTTAATTCATATGTTGTCTGTCTCTGCCTGATTCATTCAGCATTGTGGTTTTATTCCAGTAATAGCTTTTAAAAGATACTTGCCTGAACAAAAACAATAAAATCAATTTTTAGCAGGTGTTAATGGTGGACTCTAGAAAGAATGTGCTTTCCAAAGTAGACGTGGGCGAGAGGTAACTGGCTCACCCAATGTTATATCTCCAATGCTTGCATTGGTTTTCTTCTCTTACCCGTTATGCATCAAATACTGTCTTGGGTGCTTTGCAGACCAGTCCTTATTTGATTCAATCCTTACAACAACTTGAAGGGAATTAGTGCTATTCTCATCTCACAGGTGAGAAAACCAAGGCTGAGACATGGTCCTACAATTAATAAATAGAATAGAAGGAATTTGAACGCAGATGTATTTAACTCTATGCACATGCTATTTCCCTTACCAGGGCTTTCTTAGACATTCGGTCAGTAAGTACAAGCAGAGCTTTAGAACACAGAGTATCTGCAAGTATTGATTGACTTCTCTGACATGTCAGTTAAATTGAGCTTCATAATGTGTGGCTGTGGGTTTACCTCATTTTTGCAAAGCTATATACACACTGTACTTTTTAAGTGATTGAAAAATGTAAAGGTAGCTTGTATGTTATGAGGTCTAAGAGGAAGATCTGAGAATTGTCCGTGTTCAATAAATATCTGTTCACAGAATGTCTTCCCAAGATACTGCATAGGTAACTTAAATTCACATCTTAAACTTATGAAGTACGAACGATTTTAATAGGAAAGATTGAATAGTGGGTGGTTATTTCTAATGAGCCAATTGAAGACCAAATTGGATAAGGTGCTGTGTGTACAATGGCAGTTCACTCATTATTTATAATATTTTATCTCCCACTGTTTTCCCTTGTATATATTATTTTCGTGGATGTATTGGTGGGTTAATTAGGTTAATTTCTATCGTCCCCAGAAAATGTTTAGGTAGTTAATTGTCGGACGGGGGGAAGTACCCAGTGAGTTGTACTCTGAATCATAAAATAAATTTACAAGGAGTGGGAAACATAAATAACATTTATGTGGCATACACTCAATCTGTGTACACACCACCACATATGCTCTTCACCATCACCACCCATTCTAGGCTGGAGGGCCTGTTCTTGTATCATGACATTCAGGTTTGAACATTTGGGAGCCAAGGACGTAAGTTTTAATAGACTTGGAAGGAAAGAATTGGTGATATTTTAAAAATACTTATCACCAGGCTTTCCCACAATTGGTCAGTGACGTCCATCCATCCGGATGGATGTCAGTATCAGGATCATATCAGTATCAGGACCCCATGATGTGTAATGGACACTTGTAATTTGATTTTTAAACTTTGAAATGACCACAGACCTAAGTTATAGCACTACCACTAGCATTTCTTCTGAATAAAGATTACAAAAATATTATATAGAGACAAATGCAGGGTGCGGTGTAAGGTGTTCAACTTTATTTCCAGCCTCTCTCGAGTTGTGCTTGGGAACACAGACGACACGGTAAGTAAACGATCAGGGAGGACCGGCACAGTCGCAGTCCCACTGGTGTGCTCATTGTCTTTCTCATCTTTTTTCGAGATGATTTATCAGGGAGGTGGCCATGTTTTGTCCTGTTAGAGATTTCAATGGTGGTGTGCAAAGATGAGAATCGGTCCTAATTTTTTTACTGAAATTTATGTCCCTTCAAAATTAAAAGAAATCTAGCAGCGTTACCCCTCCCTTTTGTGCAAGATTATCCATCGTTGATGGAGTTCTCCAACAACCTAAACCCTGAAGTTGATCCGCTTGTCCCCACTTCTGGTTCCAGTCAATGCACTCTATAGTTGGAATTGCTGAGGTGCTGTAATAAGATATTTATCTTAAAGAACACCACACAGGTACTCCTTTTGTTCCTCTCTCCATGTACCTGGGGAAAGCAAATAATGTACTGTGATGTTGGCCTGCATGCTGGAGCCAGTGAGAACTGAAGACATACGAGAACTATATTGAAGATTCAGTAACGCCTGTGCTTCTGTTTGCTCTGCCCTCATGCGATCTGGCCCCGGATTATACCACAAAGTAGCTGTGCCCTTGGGCAAGTCATTTCTCTCTGGCTTTGGTTTTCTTCAAAAATGTGAGTGGGGAGGATGAGATTTTATTTGGGTTTCCTTTTAGCTGTGATTCTGTGAAGGAGTGGTATATCATGTTTGACTCAGAAAATCCTGACAGATCTCTCTGAAGGTTTTTGTAGCATTTATTATAGCAAGTTCTGCCTTAGAAGCATCCACGTAAGCAGACATCAGAATGCACCAGGACCTCCCAAAGTCATCCCCATTTTCTTCAACAATCTTTTAGAAGTTCAGAAATGTGATTTGTAGGACTAGAAATAGAAGAGAATATAAATTACAGTGGGAAATGGGAAAACATTAATCTTAAAACCATTATTCCTTGTCCTCTTCCAACATCTAATATTTCCTTATTTCTATTGTGTTGGGAAGAATGAAAAATGGATCCTGATATATTCTGTCCCTTCAATTCTAGCCTACTTTATTAATGCCCCTTGGGCTGCTGCCTATAGTATTGGTGCCAATTTCTCTTTTTAGTAAGTTATTATGCAGATCTTTGGGGATGACTGTCAAGGTGCTTAATAAAAACGTGAAAGCTAAGGTAACTCTTGATGTGGAGCTTTGAATAAGTATCTGGTGACCCAGCAATCCCACTCCTAGATGCTGAACTCAAATGAAAGTTATGTTTACATGAAAACATGTATGTAAACGTTTATAGGCAGCTATGATTGTAATTGTTAAATACAAGCCATGGGGGAATTTGAGAGGGTGGTGGTGATAGAACTGTCGTATATCTGGATTACACTACAGGGTGAATTTTCCTGTATGTAAATTATACCTCCAAAAATGAAAAAAATATTGCTAAAATATCCCCAAAATACTTAAAATATCAAAGAATTTTTTATACCTAATACTCTGGGTATTCTGGGATAAAATAGAAATATAGATGTTACAGAAATGAGACATTTGTCACAAGGAACTTAACACTGAAACTTAGGATTTTTGAAAAGGCATGTTATTAGAACACAAAGATTATTGGAAGCAGTCATACTTTTGTCAGGCAACTGATGTGAAAATAGGAGTTAAAAAGGAAAGGAAAAAACATTTTAAAGTTATATCATCTGGTTTTTTAAAAATGCTGGTTTAAAAATCCTCCCCTCCCCTAACACTTGGGGCAGGAGAGGCAGGAGGAGAACCAAGTAATAATACAAGGAATAAAACACAGGGCAATATTTTCTTGAAAAGGTGCAAGGCAAATACTTACGAGTTGACTTTTTTTGGTCCCAGCATATAACTGCTTCTGACAATTTCCATTTCAAAGAAAACTTACATCACATGAGCATATCTATGTATATTTTTCTGTGCAATTCAAGATAGACAAATAGTTACTGTGAACACTAAATCCTGTTGAACTTCCTACACTCGGTGTAGGCAATTATCAGTTCAAGGGCTGTGGAAGAGACTGCCAGTTGCCTACCAAATACCTATTCTCCTATTCCTTGGCAACAGAATCCCAACTTTTTTTTTTTTTAAGGAAAGCAATTTGCCCCTGGAAAACCATATTTCCCAGCTTTCCTTGGAGTCAGATGTGGCTGGTGACTACATAACTGTCACGTGGACTTCCATGAAGGCACTGAAGGGGGGCCGACTCAGCTAGAGAGGTGGTGGCAGCAGTGGCACAACCTCTGTCCCGCCCTGGTGCCTGGGAAGCTGCAGGGGGCTAGAACTCCAGCCTAGGTCTTTTCTCTTCCCTGCCCCATTCCCTCAATAGCCCGCTACTAGACAGTTCCCTCTGTCCACTAAGAGAAGAGTTGGCAGGGCATGGTAGCTCACGCCTATAATCCTGGCACTTTGGGAGGCTGAGGTGGGAGGAATGCTTGAAACCAGGAGTTTGAGGCTGCAGTGAGCTATGATCAGGCCACTGCACTCTAGCGTGGGCCGATAGACCGAGACCCTGTCTCGAAGTCTTAACAGCTGATGGAGCAGTAGTCCTTGCTGGTTTCCTTGAAAGGCTCTTGGTCAGCCCCCTCAGCATGCCTCATCCAGTAAACATGAAAACTGACCTTTACTGAACGCTGTCCACTTTGCCAGCAGAGCACTAAACACATTCCATAGTTCATCTCATAAATCTCCTGTCCCTATGGAGGAATTCATCTTACTTTTATAGATAAATCCCGAAGCCAATAGGTTAGACAGCAGGCCCCATGCTTGGTCCTGGGATTCCAGCCGAGGCCTGCTTGCTTCCAGACTGCCGTTACACTACACTGCCCGTTCATCTTCACTCAAGCCCCTGCACAGGGCATTCAAAGACGCCAAAGACGAATTCATGGGTTCTATCTGTCACCTCTCTATCCTATATTACACAAGTTTTTCATAGCAAAAGTCTTGACCACTTGCTGACTGTGATTTCATTATTAACACATCAATTTTCAGTCCTCTTCTCTGGCAGAAAGATCTGGAGAAGAGGGCAAGGGCCAGGGGTCGATCCCCTTAACTCCTCTGGCTTCTGTAAGCTGACCGGTCCTGGTGCCCCTCTAAAGGATCATGTCTGCCTGATGTTTTCCCCGCAAGAGCTGCTTGTGCCCCACAGCCGCTGCATAGTGCCCCTTTTTCCTTTCAGCGATGTAGAGTCTGGGCTACATGTAGGTATTCAGGGAGCTCAGATTAATGGTGAGAAGTTTCTAAGCATTCTTAACTTGACAAGTGTAACAGTGGTGTTTAGTAAATGCCTGAAGGAGGGTCATTGGAGATGAATCTGCAGCTTCGGTAGGTTCTGGTACCAGGACGGGCCCTCTTCTGTATGACAGTAACTGAACATTGTCAGGACATTGACTCTGTTGAGACGGAATCATCTAATTCTTCTTTGACCACACCAGCTCCCACTGACCCATTCTTCTTTAAACTCCTTTCTCATTTATAGCTCTTATCTCAGTTCTACCAGGCCGTTCTCTGTGTAGTAGTGTTTGTTGTGAGCTTCTTGAGAGTACAAAATAAGTACAGTGAGTCTCATCAAATACATGTTTACCTTATGTAGCCTGGAGGGGCAGGAGAGGGGGACGAATTTAAAAGCATGGCTCAGCAGCCTGCCACTCCATGCAAGGACCACGTGCCTGGGGGAAACGTCCATCGTCCTCACTGGGCCTCAGAGTCACACACGTGAACCACGCGCACTGTGCTGTCCCTGACGGTGAGCTAAGGAACTGACTACAGGACATTTTAGAATCCAGCCCCTGTATGAGATGTGACTTCCCCGTACAGTACTTGATCATCGAGCCTGATTCCCTGGTGGAAACAGTGATGGATGCAGAGGCTTAGGTTATGAGGGGTACATCTTAAGAATTTGAGATGACTGTTACTCATTTGGCTTAAGCTGCTTCTGTGGAATTTTCATGATTTCTCTCTCATGGACATACTTATCAGTGGGCTACAACTGTTAGCATTAAAAAGGAGCACCCAAATCTAGATGAGATGCTTTCATCATCCAAATTTATTTAAAACATTGGATATTAGATAAAATCATACAAATAAGTGAAACTTTAATTTTTCTATATGACAAAGTTTAAGGAGACAAAGATTTCAAAAGATTATGAAGGAAAAACATGTATGATACAAAACCCATCTAATGTATAAATAAAATCCTGGGATATCATATCTATATACGACATCTCTATTTCTCTATATCTAATTTTAGCTAAAAGAAATCCCCTTGGGAATCAGTCTTATTAATGGCTTCTAAAAATGACTGAGAGAAAATATTTCCTCCTGAATTTCCCTATTCTATTCAGTCTTTACTCATTACACTCAAAATAACACAATAGGAGCATGAAAGAGGCAGATGACCTATTTCTTTCAAGAATCTATTTCTTAAAGGGAAAATGAAATATTCCCACTTCAGGTGGAATTCACATTTATGTAATTCGTGTCTTTTTTTTGGAGGGTATTCAGTAAAGAGAGGGTTTTGTTTTTGTTTTGGTGGGGTTTTATTCATAAATTGAATCACTTTAAATATGCTTAGGGTACACACTCGTTTAAAGGAAACTTTAATCCTTTTATAATGAAAATTGAATATATTAAATATGCACACACATTGAAGGGGCTAACATTGGCTGAATGCCAGAAGACTTGAGTGACAGGGATTTAAGCATACCAGGCAACTAGTAAAAATGTTTTGGGATCAACGCAGTCCCTACTTAGAAGGAAATTTCAGTTCTACTATGGTGACATGAAGTGAATGCATAGAACATTGTAGAGCACCACCAGGCCATGTGGGATTAAGAGCAGGAGTAAATGGTTCTCCCCCACAGCCATGTACTCCCGGGGAGAACCTTTTTAGCAGGTAAACACTGATGCTCTGCAGTTATAATCCCCACCTGTGGAGGGTGCTGCTGTTCTGAAGACCATGCTGTGAGCAGCAAAGGGCAAGAGTAGGCAACAACAAACACAGGAGCTCAAAGAAGAGCGAAACAAACTATGGTCTGGCATGGGGAGAGACTCTTCTCTTACCCTCTCCTACCTCTAGCAAAATGAATAAGCACGTCTTAATTTATCTGCTTAACATGCACGCATCTTAAAGACATCATGATTTTATATCAGGCATACCTTAGAGACATTGAGGATTTGGTTTCAGATCACTGCAATAAAGCGAGTCACACCAATTTTTTGGTTTCCCAGTGTGTATAAAGTTATGTTTATACTGTAGTCTATAAAGTGTGCAACAGCATTTCTAAAAATACATAAATATTTTATTGCTAAAAATGGCTAGCAACCATCTGCATCAAGTGGTGATCTTCTGGTGGAGGGTTTTGCCTCAATAATATATATATTTTTTTGTTGTTGGCTGGTTTTAACAGGAAGGGATCTATGGAAAGTGATTGGTTTTTAGTGAGACTGTTTTGGGGAGAGGCAATCTGTGCAGTGGTTATAAATACAAGCTCTAGAACCTGACTGCTGGAATATGAATCCCATCTCTAGCAATTATCAGCTGTGTGATCTTGGGTGAGTTATTAATACTTGACTTCTCTGGACTTCAGTTTTGATACATTTGTTTATCTTTAAGCCAATGCCATGCTGTCTTAATTACTGTAGCTTTATAGTAAATCTTGAAAGCAATAGTGTGAGTCCTCTAAGTTTTTCAAGATTGTTTTATCTATTCTAGGACCTTTGCACTTACAAATGTTTCCACCAGTTTGTCCATTTCTATTAAAAAACTCATTGAAATTTTGATCAGGATTGCGATGAATTGATCAATTTTAGGAGAACTGGCATTTTAATAGTTGAGTTTTTCAATCTATAGAGTATCTCTTCAAGTCATCTTTAATTTCTAATATTTTATAGTTTTTAATGTAAAGGAAGTGCACATCTTTTGTTAAATTTATTAAGTACTTTGGTTTTGATGCTATTATAAGTGTATTATTAAAATGTTTTTCAATTGCTACCAATATACAAAAATTTTTTTTATGTGATTTTGTATCTTGCAATCTTGTTATACTTATTTCTGGTAGGGTGTTTTGAGATTAATTGGAATTTTCTACGTAAACAATATCATCTGTGAATGGAGACAATTTTACTTTTCCAATCATTGTGCCTTTTATTTCTTCTTTATTGCACTGTTAAGACCTCCAGTTTAATAATGAATAAAAATAAAACTGAAATCCTTACCTTGTTCTTTATCATAAAAGGAATGCACTCAGTATTTCAACATTAAATATTTTAGCTACAGGTGTTTCATATCTTTCTTTTATCAGGTTGGGAATTTTCATTCTATGCTTAATTTGCTGAGAGCTTTTATCATGAATGGGTGTTAAATTGTGCTCAGTTATTTTTCTGCACCTGCAGTGATGATCATAGGTTTTTCTGCTTTACTCTGTTAACACGGGAACTTACCTTGATGGGATTTTTGTTGTTTTTTAAACCGTTAAGTCAACCTTGCATTTTTTAGGATAAACTCCATGTGATTATAAATTTCTAGATTCCAATTGCTAATGCTAATGTTAGGCAATTTTTGCTTCCATATTCATTAAGGATATTAGTTTATAACTTTATTTTCTTGGATTGTATTTGTCAAGTTTTGGTGTGAGTTGTGCTTGCCTCAAAATGTGAGTTAGGAAGCATTTATTCCTCTTGTATTTTCCACAAGAGTTTAAGATTAACATGACAGTCATCCCTTAGTATCTGTAGGGGACTGGTTCTGGGATGTTCAAGTGCCTTATATAAAATGGCATAGTATTTGCATATAACCTGCCCATATCCTCCTGTGTACTTTAAATCATCTCTAGGTTACTTGTACCTAATACAATGTAAATGCTATGTAAATAGGTGTTATACTGTATTGTTTAGGGAATAATGACAAGAAACAGTCTGTACATGTTCAGACTTTTTTCCAAATATTTATTATCTGAGGTTGGTTGAGTGCTTGCATGTGGAACCTATGGATATGGAAGGCCAGCTATATTTCAAGACTATTTTGGTTAGTCTGATACCTTTATGTTTCCATATAAAAGTCTGAATCAGCATGTTAATTCCTATGGAATAGCCTATTGGAGTTTTGGTTGGGATTGTATTGATAAGCGTTTGTTGCAGTTCACCAGTAAAACCATCTAGGCTTAGTTTTCTTTGAAAAGTTTTTGATTACTAATTCAATTTTGTACATACAGAACTATCCAGACTTCTGGGGTATGAATTCTGGTAGTTTGTATCTTTCAAAGAATTTGTGCATATCATCTAAGTTGTCAAATTTATTGGCATAATGTTTTTAAACATTCTTTTATCCTTAATGTCTGTAGGATCTGTAATGATGTCCTTTTATTCTTGATATTGATAATTTCTGTTCTTTCTTAGTATTTCTGGTGACTTATTTCTGATGACTTATTTTTATTAATGTCTTATAAGAATTAGTTTTTGACACTTAATTTTTCTATGTTTTTCAGTTTTCTATTTCACTGATTTCTGTTCTTTGTTACTTCCTACTTATTTTTTGTGTAATTTGCAGAAGCCATCTTAAGGATGATGCATTCCTATATTTTCAATTCTTTTTGCTTGCTGGGACTTAACATTTCAGTAGTCCTGAAATCTATAACTTTGGAGGGCTTTTTGGTTTTCTAATAGGCGTTGCCCATTTATGTTTTAAAGGATATTATCTATTCCTTGGACACTCCTTAGATAAGAAAAAGTAGTCTTTTCCTCCTCTATTTAAATTAGTAATTCAGATAAAACATGAGTGAAAAATTTGTTCGATAATTATGTAGGACTCCTATATTTTTCTACAAATGAACAAGTGCAACTTTTGAGAAATGTAGCAAATATGAAACCTGACCTAATATTTATTAGACTTTATATGTCATAATTCTATGTAATTCACTGTTAAGAAGTGATTAATCTCTGCCATTGACATTAATTAGGTTTAGATTTAAAGGAATATCTTGAGTTCACTTCTAAACTGAGGCAACTTTAGCTTCAGTCAGTAATCTAGAAACTGTCATTCTGTGAGCTCGTGGGCCCTTTTTTCTCCCTGCCTCTGCGGTGCCCATGCCACAGACCGTGTCTGAGCCTATTGCTTCTCTCACCTGCAGACCTTGTTCTGGCTTAGCTCCTGAGACAACTCTGGTGGGAGATGGTCCTAGTCCCTTCCCCAGTTCCCAAATCTTCTGCCTATGGGCTCTGCAGGTTCCCCGTTCTGTGCATGTGAATCAGGGTTGCTACCGTGCATTCCATTTTTAAGCTTCCTTAAGGCCTCCCAGGGTCTTTGGACAACCGGAGCTTTGTCATGCTCTTATTGGTCACTCTCCTCAACACTAGGGCCTTGTTTCTGGGCCTCACCTGGGGCCTTGCTAGGGACAGGGGATTCTTCCTCAGCCCTGCCTGCCTTGAATCTGGAGTATCATGCCTGACTGTTCTTTTTCTCCCCACCTGCCAGACCCAACCTCCCAGGGAGCCTGCTTGTTGCCCCCCACTCCCTGCCCCCACCCCGCCCACCGTGAGCCTTCCCAGCAGGGATCCTGGGCCACTTGTACCTCTGCCTGCAGCCTTCCTCCCTTCAAAGACATAGCAGTGCTTCTCTACATTCTGAGGAATGACTGTTCCAAATTGTGCAACTTTAAAACTTGAAATCTGATCATATTCCTTGGAGAAATTAAAATAATGTCAAATACTTAGTTATCATTTACACTGATTCTGTATAATCTTTTCATGTACATTAGAATTTAATCTTTGAACATATTCAGGTATTTAAGGATCTGATGTCTGTACTCCCACCAAAAAGATGGTACTCAATAAATATTGTTTTAGTTTCCTTTTGTGTGAGATAGAACTGTCTCTCGGATTTGTGATGGATGATATATCCCTTTTCATAAACTATAGTTTTGTTAAAACACTCTCCCAGCATTAACACTTAACATACTAGTCTTGTCAAATCCACTGTTTTGGTAAACACAGACTCATAACATTTGAGGTAATAATCCTGAGTTAATAAGAATGAATCAATCCATATGTGTTTATTATTGGAAGAAAATATACCATGGTCATTTCACAACATATAACCTTCCTGGTTAATGAGAGAGAATATGTGTCAAACCCAGAATACCTCAGGATGTAGAGAAAGTGTGTAGGTTGAAAGAACAGAACCCTAGGGTATCCTACAATCGGGAAGAGAGTGTTTGACATGGAATTGCTTGAGGATATTTTAAGGATGACCGCAAAGGAGAGAGACCCAGGATCGTAGAGGTTACTGTGAGTGCTAAAACCAGGAAGATGAGTTGACAAGAATGAAGACGTATCCCTTGACTTTGGCACTGATGTGGTCTTCACTGTGTAACTTCCAAATTCCTGTCCTTCTCTCCAGAAATTTCCAGCCCCTTGCTAGACATCTGAAGCTGCCTAAAACTCAATGTATTTAAAATGGAAGTGTTTATTAACTGAACAGTTACTCATCAGACCCTGCTACGTGTCAGACACTGAACATGAGCGGCAGGGTCCCTGCCCTTAGTGAGCCTGTGTTCCATCTTCTCTTCCTCTTCCCTTCCCGGCATCTTCCCAGACACACCCTGGGAGCTGTTCCCCTGCTGCATCGGCCGCTCCTCCCGCCTGTCAGCGGCTGCTCCCATCTCCTTGGTTTACCTCTCTACCCATCCTCTCCCATGCTTCCTTCTGTTAATAACACCGCCTCAGGTCAGTAGCTTCCTGAACGTTCTCAGCATTCTTTCTTTTTTTTTTTTTGAGACAGAGTCTCACTCTCTTGCCTGGAGCGAGTGCCGTGGCGTCAGCCTAGCTCACAGCAACCTCAAACTCCTGGACTCAAGCAATCCTACTGTCTCAGCCTCCCAAGTAGCTGGGACTACAG